>PVJX010010769.1:0-55780 GCA_004027295.1 Dolichotis patagonum
TAGAATTATGTCCCATGAAAACTCATGGTTTGTTTTCCAAACAGTGAAGAATGGTTTATGTAACTCAAATCCCATGTTTTCTAGTAAGACTGCTGTCACTTTGACCTTGAAGAACTATGAATTCTAATGAATACATACTTCAATAAAGCATGCCATCACATTTTGATTCATTTTGCATTGTGTGTGTTTAAGGAAATACTAGAACTTCCTTTTGATAGTTTTAATACCTTGGGAAATATGTTGACTTTTGCTTTCTGTCTTGCCCTAGTGTCATGTTGTTTGGAAATTCCAGTCAGTATTAAAACCAGATCTGGTCAGTCAACAACAACAAAGAAGAAAGAATGCTGAATTTTTTTTTGACCATGTATCACTTTCTAAATATTCCCCTTATGACAGTTATTATGGTGAGAAATATATATTCAGATGAACATCAAAGAAAATAAAATATTGACAATTAAATTGAAAAATTATCTAATATGGATCAAATAACTTCCACGCAGTTCTGCTATCACTTCCTGCTGTCCATAACTAAGGTATTTCTTTCTTTCTTTTTTTTTTTTCTTTCTTTCTTTCTTTCTTTCTGGTAGATTTTTCTGGAATGATGGGCTGAAGTTATACAATTGAAGTAATCTGCATGTACTAAATATATTTGATTGTTCTAAATATAAAGACTAAATTTTATACTACCTCATAAGATTTGATGGTAAATAAGCAGACCATGAGAAGATATCTATTTTATATTTCATGCTCATCAGGAATAGTTTACATGCATTAAAAAAGTAGCACAATTTCTGACACATGCATCTTGGAGACAAAGATATAGATAGGATTTTGTCAATTGAATAAATCATGGAATGTGCCAAGCAAATTAAGGACTAACAACTTTCCTTTTCAGAGATTTTGTTTCTAAAAGAAACAGTGGTTAAAAATAAACATACAACAAGTATATATCTAAATCAACTAGAATATAAACACTGAACTATAAACCAACAAAATTCCCTGCTCTTTTAGCTCCCTGATGACATGTGAATGCAGTTCTCAGTAAAAAAGGAAGATGCTGCTAAAAACTCAAGTTTTGACACCTAGTCATTGTATTTAGTAACACACACAAAGTGTTTTGGTTTTATTTTCAAAAACGTCAGAGAAAAATTCACAATTGCTCTTGTTAGCTTATTGCAATGCTAGTGTGTTTTTCTCTTCTCTCTTCTACTCTTATCCATCCCCAGGGAATAACATATTCTAATTGGTTCCAGTGAGGTCCCTCTTTTGTTTTATTTATTCACTTATTCTCTTTTATGCATATACTCCCTTTTCTTTCTTTTCCCATTCAATCATCTTTGCATAGATTCTGTTAAATATGTCTTATCAAATTAGTACGCATAGTTTTAATTTCAGTAAATGATGTTGCATACTAGATTTTTATGGTTTTTTTCTAATCAGATCAAGTTTTTTGGCTCTATTCATGCAGATTTTTGCATATTCAATTCAGTGCTCCTGCATATAATTTCTACTATATGCTAATTATTGGTTATATTATTATGAATAAATTACTTAAACTAAGGCACACCTTTTAAATCAATAAAACAATGAATGACACCTAGATATAGTGGCACACAACTGTAATTTCAGCTCTCTGGGAGGCTGAGTCACGAGAATCACAAGTTTCCCCCTAACCTGTGCAACTTAGGGATTTAGACTATGTCTCAAAATAAAAATAAATAAATAAATAAATAAATAAATAAATAGTAAGTGCAAACTCTGGATTCAATCCTCATTACCACACAAAACTAAAGCAAAACAAAGCAAACAGAAATCACAACAAAACAAAATAGTGATGGATATATTAACTTCATAAAGTAGTGTAAAAATGAACATATATGAAACAGGTATTGGCACATAAACAATTCTCAATGAGTAGGACCAGTTCCTATGTTTCAAAGTGTTTGTTATGATGTGACAAAATAGAGAATGGATGGCAGGAAGAAGGTGGTTGTAATATGTAAGAGGAAACTGTAGAACTGGAAAAATTAGAACTTGACAAGTTTCTCTGTAACATAACAGGGAATCTGTACTTTAAATTTTAGCCACTATTTCCATTAGAATCACTTGAGTGTTAGAATTAATATTCCTGGGCCTTATCCAAAGAGATTTGGCCTCCACATATCATTTATATAAATTTTCAAAATACAATAGACTGTGCGTTTCTACTACATGTCATGTTAAAATTGTTAGTAGGAAAGGCTTTTTATTCCTAGTTCTGAATTTTAACATCTCAAGTCTTGGGAACTAGAAAGCACTTAAATATTTTGCTTAAAACATGAATCAGGACACTTCTGAGGTTTAGGTGATAGGAGTTGGGTTTGTCACATATCAATCAGTCTTTTGAGCCTTGGTCTTCTGTTATGGTCTTCTATTGTTCTCCGCTATTAATCTTGAAAGCAGAAGAAAAATTATCACTGTTACCCCCTCCAGATTCTGAGAAAATAATCACCATTATTTCAAAAGATTTTTAGCTTTAAAATAAATAAATGAAATGAAACTCTGGAATCAGCATTTTAAACAAATTATTCAGGTGGCCCTTAAGGTTGTTGCAGTTAGATAACTTCTTGTCAATGGGAGAAGGAAGTAGCATATGTTTTATAGACCAGTGGTTTTCGATATTTAAACACTAGTCACATGTAGCAATTTAAATTAAAATCAAATATAATTAAAAGTTTAGTTGCTCTGTTGCAGTAAACGTTTTATATTTCCACAAATCACGTGTGTCTAGTTGGTACTCTATTAGCTCAGTTATAGGGCATTCTGTTCCTCATAGAATATACCTTTTATAGCCATATTTAAGAATGAGTATCCTAGGCTTTCTAGAGGGAAAGAGAAGTATACAGTAGATGAAAGAAAAACTAGAATCTAGTTCAAAGAACATTTGAGAAGTCAAAGGAGCTTATCAAGAAACAGATTACTGTCACTATTGTTGAGTGGGGCTGAGTGGCTAGCTGTAGAAAAGATCAAAGCTAGTCTGTTTAGCTGTGAGAAGGTCAGTGCTGTCACTGGTCAACTGTCAGATGGGTACAAGTGTACTGCTGGTGGTCAAAGCCAGTATTAGGAGAACCATAAGGAAGTTGAAATAGGGAAAATGAACAGCCCACCCCAGTAGCTAGATAACAAGCATTGTTAGTGTTTTTCTCACAGTCTTTTCTATTTTCTGAATTCAGTGCAGAGAATATTATGATCTCAGGAGGATCAATGGGCATGAAAGTTCTTTCTTGTTTTTGTTTGACTGTTAATAGAATGAAAAAAGAAACGAAAGGGAATGAAGAGTTGTGGAAATTTTCTTTTAATTTTAGGCGACTTAACCATGTATGTTGGCTATGGAAAATAATCTGTAAAGATGAAAAGGAGATTAAGGAAGAGAGAACTAAAATAGAGGAAAATGAGGCATTTAGTGGCAAGGAAGTGAAAAAATGGTTTTTCATATGCAAAATAGTTTTCATTGAGAAAAGAGGAAAAAATATTCAAACTAAAGGAACATTACTTTAGGATCTCAGAAGCATAATTCAACTAGTGTTTACTTTTTCTAAGTGTACATTCATTGATAGTAAATCTGAAGGAACAATGAATGTGAGAGCATTTCAGGACATGATGTCATTAGCTTTCAGAAAGTCACACTTCACTAGTGAGACCGAATACCTGTAAAACTAAGTGGCGAGCAAAGGGTTGAGTTGCATACTACAGATTATTTTGTAAAATGTTAGAGGAAGCAAAGCTCTAATGATTTAAGGAAGTTGTTTCATGAAGATTCTATGCATGTTACTTTATTTGGTATTTATAAAGGAAAAGTAGTTAAAAAAAAACAGAGAGGTGGAATTAAAGATAGAAATATACCAGTGAACATCTTATTTAAATCACCTTGAAAATCTGGACCTTAAAAGTCATAAAAATGAGTTTAGATTGATGAAATAGCAAAACCAAAAACAGAAAAGATCATTAAATAACTTTTATTCCCTTTTGGTGAGCATAATGCTCATTACATTGAACTTGCAAGATAGAAACGTTATAAGGGAAAAAATGAAAGTATTTGTTTTCCAATTATGGGGATTGGATGTCAATATTTTAAACATTTTTTGAGTAATTGTATATGTATAAAGTATTTATAAATTATAAACCATTAAAAATGTTGTTATATAAAAATAATTGGCTCCAAATAATACTAATCACTAGAATCCATGAATTTGGATATATGTTGCCAAATTGCATACTACATGGCAAGGGACAATTAAGAATGCCTGTGGCTTTGTTGCTATAAACTGAGCTGGAAATAAGATAAATACCCTGGTTCATCTGGGTGTGCCTAAAACAATATAGGGCTCTTTAAATTTGGAGGAAAGAATTAGAAGTGTTACTAGAAGAAAAATAAAATGTTACTAAGCCCAGATCAGTCATTAGTTGTTTTGAAGATTGAAGGAAATGTGAGCAAAAGAACATTGGTGGTACCAAGAAATAAGACAAGGAAAAAGTATATTTTTCTTAGGCCTTCTAGAAAGGCACATGGTCTCACTAATATATTGACAAAGGGCCCTGTAAGACCCTTTTTGGCTTCTGAGCCCCAGAAAATAGGACAATTAATTAATATTATTATATTTGTGGTATATGGTATAGTGGCAATAGAAATCTACAGCATTCTAGATTCGTAATTTTTGATATTGTGAAATTTTCTTTTAAAGCATGAGTACTTTCCTATATATTGAAATATTTCTCAAGAAATATGCATTCAAAAGTTATGCAACAATTCCTGGACATATCATATTTTCTTAATAAAAATGATTATTGAATAATTAGGTAATTTTTCATTCTCTATAACTAATGTTTTGGGAGAAAAATTCTCTATAAATATATCACTCATCCTTATGAAAACAAACAAAACTTTGTGTTGCCAATGAGATATTTAAAAACCTCTTAATAGTTATTAGCAGATTTTTTTTTCAAACAGGCTATACCTATTTGACCTGCAAAAATGACCACGAATGCTGACACTGGAAGCAACTCTTGTACTCAGATATGGTAACATGGACTTTCATTAAAAAAAAATTAATTCTTTCTGGCTTGCCTAAGAATCATTATATTTTCAATCAACATAATTTTAGCTCTCAAAAAATTAAATCATTTAAAATCTATTGATTTTCCTTTTGTTTGTTTAGAACAATATTTGTACGTTTACTGATTCCTTTTCTATAGCTGTTAGCTTGTTCATGCCAATAAAAAGCATGTGTATGAGTCAGGTAGGAGGGAGCAGCAGGGGTGGAGTAATTCTTGGGCAACCATCCCAGTAGTAAAAGAATGAAGTGTACTTCGTTTTAGGTGGTGGATGCTGGAAAGAGAAGACATAATTTATATAAGAGCTGTTTTGAAGGAGTCACTGAAATCTTTCAAAGACTGCCAAGATGTATGGGTAAAGAGCTATGAATCAGAGAGGCTTCTGGTTTCAAGCCAATTCTTCTGCCAGACTTGTAGACTCATGACTGAGACAATTATATTGGGTGGTGACAGCGTAAATTTTGGAAGCACTGCTTTGAGGATATAACACATGACGCAGTGGAAAGTGGCAGGTATTTGGAAGCAAAAGATTACAGTTCAGGCTAGAAGAAAGGAATGTGCTGCCCTCTTTTTCTAAATCTCCATAACCACTTGATAGGTAAGTTTTCTACATCTCTAGTCTATTCTCAAGAATAGTTCTAATTCTTCTGTACCGATAAAGACCTTTTTCTGCTTAAAACCCCAGTCCTTTTTATGATCTCCCTTTCCAACTGGAGTCTCTGATGACTTCCACTCCACACTCTGACTTAGGGTTCCCTTTTCAGTATTACTTTTTATCCAAATACACTCCTGAACATTCCTCAGTAAGACTTCACTCATCCCAAGACCTTACCTTTAACTGTTCCCTCAGCCTGGAATGTGCCTCCCATTATCCCTAAGCTAATTCTATCAGATTTCTCAAGTCCTTTCTTACAAGTCATTTTGCACAGAAGGTTTGTCTTGCCTGTTCTATCCGTCCCCTCAGTAAACCCAAAATCTTAAACCCTTACTCTATTTCTCCTTTATAGCTACTGTATGTACATTCCTTTCTATCTACTTTACTATGTTAATAGGGTTTTTCTTTCTCCAGGATATAAGCACCTCCAAGGCCAATAATAGGGACCCAATATGTATTTGTGGAATTATTTATTTCCTGCAATTTTATTGACTTCATTTATTCACATCATTCCTGTTAAATAACATTGACATTTTTACCAGTCTCCAGTATCCAGCCCTAAAAGATTCTATTTTTAATCTTACCCTGCCCAAAGGAAACTTTCTATAACAAAAGTTTGATGCTAATCATTTTCATTTGCATTTTATGTAATCCATGACTTGCCTGGTTTGCTTGTCTAAATGACATATGTCTGGGAAATTGTCCTCACCATTCACTGATAACTGTCTTGTTGATGTGTGATGACTTGGATTACTTTGTCTAGTTCACCTTGTGATTCCTTGAGAAATTTGGTCCAGCCTTTTCCTCTGCTGTGAAAATATTCACTACAGGTTTGCTGACTATGTGACTATTTCTCTCTGGGATTATAACCATCAAGAAACTTTAAATGAAAGACTGAAGTGTTCCTATATCTGCCAGTGTTTATTGCTGCATTTCATCAGCTCAATCCTCCTAAACCATTGATTTATCTTACCTACGTGTCCACACAGTTATGGTGACAAAGGGATCAGCAAAATGCTACAAAGTAAAGTACCTTCTTTAGCATACACTTCAACTTTGTGTATAACACACTTCTTTCTTAGGAGAAGTTTTCTTCTCCTAGATTATACTAAATATGCCTATCAGTTCAAGGCCCGACCTAACTTAAATGACAGCAAGGTTCACTCTGATCAGAAAATATTCTTAAAAATATGACAGGGAGACCCCAAATCATGTCAAAGTTTCAGAAACCCCTGTACAACCAATGGATGACAAAAGGACCAAGGGTCATTGTATCGCTTTCTTTTCTTTTTAGTTTGCTATGAATTCAGTGTGTCAATTTTCTTTGATATCTTGTTATTCCCATCCTCCTAACGGTGTTACATTCCATGAAATTTAATACGGAACTCTAGAACTAGAAATAAATAGAATCTATTGGTCTAACTCACACACTGTTTTTGTTTGGTGCAGTAGTAAATTAGTTAGAAGATTATTTGTATTTATTGTAGAGAATGGGAAAACTCAGGTGTTGGCAAGTTGAGTATCTGGTGATTGTCCCTTTCCTATTTTATAGATGGCAACTTCTTGCTATTTTATCACATGATATAGGGGACTCATGATGTCTCTTAGCACTGTTTTATCAGGGCTGTAGTCCAAATCATGAGGATTTGGGGCAGCAATGGTGAAACTTTTATAGATGAGTGCCAAAACTGCCACTGCAAAGCCACTTATTTATCACAAAGTGCCAACAGTGAAATTAAATCTGAATACTGAGGTTTTAGTTGAGAAAAAAATATATTAACATCTTTTTTCTAAAAAGAAAAAACAAATAACATGAGTGCCATAGGCTTGCCACCACTGCCTTGGGGTGTCCCAGTCTTAGAGTTGAGGACTTTTTAAAATGAATTTGGGGGACAAACATTCAGATTACAATATACATCATGACTGAATAGAGAGTAAATCAGAGGACATCAGTCTCCCTGTTTGAAACCATATCACTTTCTATATTATATTACTTTCTATTTTTTTTATATTCAAAGTCTTCTGAGGAAGATTGTATGTGTTTTAGACTCTTGTTGTCAGGTATATAAAATACGATTTTCCTTCTGTTTATAGCTAAGGCAACTGAGATCTACAGAATTTGTGAAGTACCCCATGTTTCAGGAACATTGTTGCTAGAATTCACGCTGCTCAATTCTTCAAGCTCTCCAATTTATAATTACATAAACAAAACTACTTAACATTAAGCATAATTGCAACTCAGTTCAATTAATTTGCTACTCAAATGAATTATTATTTTATTTATAAATATTTAGAGAAATTTTGGCAGTAGTGATAGTTTTAAGGTCTGGATTTCATATTTTGGAACAATATTCTTCAAAGTATGGGCACTGTAATTTTTGGTTGCTCATGAAATATTTATTAATGCTAATGCCAATAAAAATAATGCCATAGTGATTATACTCTTCAGTCATTAATGCTCTGAAAGAGGTAATTTGCAAATTGGCACACTGTCATTCAAAGTGTTAATTTACCCCATGTGGGTAACCAATTACTCCTGGAATCAGGCTAGGCACAATTGTCAAGGACCTGGAGTTTCTCCTATAGCACTCATTTCCAATCAGTTTTTGCATCTTTCCAATCTGTAGAGCTATTTATACAGGCATTTTTGTATATTATTCATAGCCCCTTATGATACTACCCTTCCGACCATCTGAGTTCAGGTCTCTCTTATCTCTTATTTACTGAACTGTATAGTAACTGTTCTCTTTGCTGTCACTCAGGCTCTGTGAAAAATCATCCTGCTGCCAAATGAGCCTTCTCAAAACATGGTTTTGCTTCTTCATTTGCTCTAAATAAAGCTCAATTCTGGATCTTCTTTGCACACCTGAGTATTCACAAACGTACACAATGGTTCTCCATTTTTATGCACTCCATAATCTGCCAAAGGATTGTCAGCATATGGATTCTGAATAATTGATGAGGCTATGCCTGGGTATTGGGATTTTACAAACCTCCCCAGGTGATTCTAATGTGCACTTAAGGTTGAGAACTGCTTTTTAGTTTATTAAAAGAAGCAAATTGGCATAGAAAGGAAAAACAGCTCCTAAGAGTTAGGAGACTAGCACTCGTTTCTGGTTTTTGGTATTGAACAAAATACCAAAATTCTTTATATCAAATAATACTACCAAATTACATTTTCTTGTCTTTAAATGTGACATGAAGTACTTGGGCCAGGATCATTTTATATCTTACACAATACATATTATTACTTGGATTCGGATTTGTGCTGGAAATTTAGTATGTGCCTAATCAATTTTAGGAAGCACATGTAACAATACATGAGTAAACAAACAAAGTAATTACATGTTTCCCTGAAACTATGAAGGAAATGATGTATATTATAAGAAAAATCTTAAGACCTGTATAAACATGGTAGCATGACAATACATTCCTGCTCCCACGTCTCCTTGGTTTCCTTCCCTCCTTTTCAGTCACCTACAGTCAACCACGGAGTTTTATCACTTGACATTCAAAATGAAGGATGAGGGGGTACAATAATGTAAGATATTTTAAAAGACCACATTTATTTTTATTATAATGCGCTGGTCTAACTGTCCTATTTGATTATTAGGTATTTTTATTTATTTCTTATTGTTCCTAATATCTAAATTCCACTTTGTCATGACATGTCCACATGTTTATCGAAGGGCATGGTAAAGACAAGATTGAGTGCTATTGTTTTAGGTCTAGAACAACAGCACTCAATCTTGTCATAGCCCTGCCAATAAGGAGAGAGTCAGAAGACGTAATCAGAAGTCATGATTTTTGCTTTGTAGGTTAGCCTGTACTCAACTTTTAAAAATCAGCAAAGCAGATCATCCTAATATATGGTAACAGTTAGATCCCTGAAGGATTTGGTGTTTGATGTGTATTATCTCACAGACTGAAAATTCTTGCTTGGAGCATTAAGGGATTCTGTTTCATTGTTTTTCCTATTTTAAGCACCCAAGTAGTGATGAAGTACAGAGACATAATGTAATCTTTGGGGCCTTTCAGAGCAACCAAAAATGATTAAACTCAAAATAAACAATGGTGAACATGACGCAATTGGGCTCTAGTAAAAAATATCCAAATCTTTTTTATGTCCATTACATCCAAATCTACGTCCACTGTTGCTAGAACAGAGTCTTTACTTGAGCCTATATAGATTTCTTAAACTTGCTACATATTGATAATCCTTGGAAATCCATACTGTCACTGCAGAGATAATATTTTTTTCGTGAGGTGGGCCATCTTTTTCTGGCTTATGATGGTAGTCTAAGGATCCAGTTAGGGCTATAAAAGGCAAATGCTGAGGATAATGTTGTGTTTTATAAGCTGTTCACAAATAGATAATTTGAATCCTTGTGAACATGTCCAAAAAGAATAAAATGAGAAATGTGCACCAAAATTCCATGTCAAGTGGGTCTGGAACCGTAAGCGCCTGCCAACTGGAGAAATCCCATAACTGAAGGACTAAGCAGACTGTTGAGGGCAAAGGCAGAAATGAGCTCGAGAATCTAAGGAAATGCCTAGAGAGTGACATTTTTACTTTTTCTCCAAACCGTTCCTCTTTTATTGAAGTTGTTCCATTCGGTTTAAGTACCAAGTGTTTTTATCAAGATTATAACATATAATGCCATGTTAAAAAATTTGATTCCTCTAAAGTTTTTAAAAAAGTTCTCTGCAGTTCATTTCTTCTATCCTTCTCATCCATAATGATAATCAGAATGATGATAAAACAACAACTAGCATTTATTGAAGACTTGTTCCCTGTCTGGTAGTATGCTAAGATTTATTTTAAACCTCTGGCCTCTCCTCTGCCTCTCTGATCTGAAGGGCAAGCTTGTACTAAGACATTAAGAAGGTTGTTTACAGTCAGTTGCTTTTGTCAAGGAAAACAGTAGTGAGAGAAAATGAGCTACAAAAACTCCTATGCATTCACTCTGTATGTTTTTGGAAGAGTTGTGACCTTTTCACTCTTAGGGTTTTGTCCTAAGAATTTTTCCGCCATAATCATGTTTAGGGCCTCATCAAGGCTGCAGCCTCAGCTCACTGCGGTACACCATGAGCAGGAAAACAGCAAAGTTAGCCTCATTGCTTCTGGTCCTCTTAACTCAAAGTACAAGGTTAGGGATCCGCTCTGAGGGGTAAAGTAACAAAGATTAGGTGAACTGAGGTGCTGGAAATCAGGAGAGGTCAGAGGAGCAGCACTTCCCAGTAACTATTCTGAGAGGCCCATCTAGCTTGTTTGGACAGGGAAGTCACGCCCACCTGCTTTATCTGATCAGTCCATCAGGAATTACTGTGTTCTCAGTGCTTCTGCCTACTGATTCTTTTAGTCACCTTCTCTAGCTACAGATTAAGAACATCTGAGCCCGTGGGCGATCAGACACTTTACTCCTTGCCCCTGTTGCCTCTGATGCACTTCCTAGAAGACAGAACTGGTCCATTCACAGAAGCCCTAAAATTATTTTGCTTTTTTGATTTCCTATATCAGTGTTTTTTTGAGTTCCAGGGTTCCTGCTTTAAATATCCAGGTACTATGTGTCACCACTACATAAAAACCCATGGCATCAGTCAAAGGCAGAGGAAATGGGAAAGTACTGCACCAAAAAAAGAAATGCGAAATCACAGCTGCTACTCAATGCCAAACTAATAGTGTTTCAAACTAATAGTCACATGATCTAGGTCCTATTACTGTTTGCATTTTACAAGCAGAGAAACTAAGGCATAGATGAAGAAATTACCCAAGGTCGCAGAGCTGTGTATGGCAGACATTGGATTTGAACCCAGAAAAATCTGCTTCGACCAGCTCTGTTCTTAGCCACTCTACAGGGCTGCGGTTATGATTGTAATTTTTGCCTCATGTTTGTTTTATCTGGAGTGTTTGCATACGGTGAATGAGGCAAGGTTTTCCACAGTCTGCCACTTTGACACAAGATTAATGTGTTGAACGTGATCAGAGTCGACCATTACACTGTTTTGTAAATTAACCTCAGTTATGCATTCTTCAGTCTATGTTGGGAAGTGAAAGGTGTTTCATCTTGGTTCTTCTCATCTGCTCACAGGCAAAGCCAGCTGTGTGCAAATCTTTCACTTCTTGACTATAAAGGGAGAAACATTGCTATGAGACATTTTATTCAGAAGATTGAAATGTGGGGATACAAATTTCTGGGGCACAATATTCCAAAAGGATCTTGTGATATCTGGCAATATAATTCAGAGAAAATCCTTGAAACTATTCATCAAGAATAATGTCAGAGTCATTGAGAAACATATGACTATAAAGTCTTTCAAGCTGTTGTTTCTATGAAACTCACGTCTTGGACACAAAAGATATCATTGTTTTTTGTTGAATTAACTGCCTGCATAAAGGAATTATAAACTGTTGTACTTAGATGTACTGCATCCTGCCCATGCGTGCCCACTGAATTATAAGCTATTTATTATTTTCTAAGGAGCAGTTAGGGAGGATATAGCACATATAAATTAAAGAGGAGTAATCACAAATACAGAGGCAATACAATAGTACAGAACTCTAGTGTGGAAACTGAATATTAAATAATATCTGTCTATACAAATAATTAGATTCATTATGATTTTTATTTCAATAAAGAAAATTTATATATGCCTATCATGCCTGGTGGTATCACTTTGGAACTTACCTTTGGCTGAGCCAAAATGACCTCTGATTCCTGATTCTGAATGACACTACCTTTAATGTTCAAAATTACTCCATTAGGATGCCCATTTCACTTGGCATACTTCATAGGAAACTGACATCTTTCTACTTGAATTTGATGAAATAATTCTCCATTGGTGTCACTGAGTCACAGGATACTTAGAAATTGTTCAGCAAGGGGAAGCAGAGCAGAAATAAATAATGCTAAGACTTATCTAGCACTGAATCCTAAGATTAGGATTATTCCTAACCTGCCATCATGCTATTGCCAACTTGGTTTTACTGTAATTTAAATATTGTTATGTAAATAGATAAGAACCTTACAGCATTCAGTCAAGGAATTGGAAAAATGCCAGTAAATTCAAAGATAAAAAAGGAAGGTGATTATTAAGATAAAGATAGAAATTTATGTTTAGATAAATTTTTCAACTAAATTGAGGTACTTATTCTTTGAAAAGAAAACAGCAATATAGACAATTATTGAACCAATTTCATAAAAAAAGATAACATATATACAAAAGCAGTGTTTTAGTAGTTATCTGTTATGTCCATTCTCAGTGTCTCCCTCTCCAGCTGTGGCTTGTATTTTCATTTAATGAGTTCTGTGCCTGCTCCCATTAATTTGAGAGTTTCTACCCCAAAGTAGAAAAAGAACACGTCACTTAGACATAAGCCAGTCAGCCTTACCTATTAACATGACCCGTGCGTGTGTCAAGAGAGTGGTGCTCACTCTGCTACACGACGTGAAACTACAAAGAACTGATCTTGGCACATCCCGGGCACCATTTTCAGATGAAAGACATATGTAAGACATGCACGGTTGAAATTGTTTTTCTATAACATATTTCTATATTCGGTAATGAATGCCTAAAGTTTTTCTTTCAAAATATCTTTATTTTTCTCCATAAAATATGGAGTCATTTAGTATCTTAGAAGATATTTTTATATTTTTGTTGGAGTAACATTAAATTTATAAACTTGGTCAGAATGAGCATCTTTATAGTCTGCTCCCACCTATGATTTTTTCCCTCTAAATTATTCTTTTTTTCTTATTTTTTATTTTACTCTTTAGGACATAAGCTTTACACTTAATTAAAATTGTTTTATAACTTTGGAAAAAGGCAATTCTAGATTTTGTTAAAAGAGTTCGTGGGGAAAAAATTCCCAAGAATATATTGAAAAATCAACAAAATGAGAGAAAACATCAAGATATACATCGTAAAAGTTAAAAGAAGAACAACTAAACATTATTGCACCAGTGTGCAAAAAATGTTATTGCAAAAGAAAGATCCAGCAATACTGCAATATGTGAGGACTTAGTATATTATGAATCTATTATATTATGGGAACATTATGACTATATTAAGACAGTATGTGTTTGTGTGTGTTGTTATTTCATTCGTAGCTTTAATATTCTCTCCTTGTCCGCTCTGAAGTCTTACTTCACAAGTTCCTGTGTCAGCCACCTTCCTGCTGAGTTGGGGGTCTGGGGAGTCCCTGACAGAGGGAGACTGGAAAGTGGGAGGAAGAAGGAAGCTTTGTTTTTTTCTGCTCCATAAAAGGAAAGAATGAGAAAACTTAAATGAGATTACAGTGAGAATATCACCAATTTTTGTATTTAAAATCTTTAAAACAGAAATTATTTGAAAAATATTATTATATAAAACTGAGTAAATAAAACGAATGCCAGCTTCTAAAATTCAAGATTCATTATTTAGAAGTTTAATAAGCTTGAGGAAAAAGTATACATAACAAAGGACTAATATTAATATTTAACTGTTCCTGACAAACAATAAAATAACAAACACTACTAAAGAAAATAGACTCAGAGCATAAATTAAAAATTTAAAATTAATAATACCAATTATTAAAGCAAAATCAGTTGTTAAAATAGATCAGATTTAAATTGCATAAGCCATGTATATATTGGTACAGAATTAAAAAGCATGCTCTTGGAAATTGGTTGGATATGTAAACATAAGCTCTCATTCCAGTGTGGGAATCAATCCACATGACTTTTTAAAAAGGAAATTGTAAAAACAATAAACAATAGAAAATACATATAGTCTTATAAAGTTGTTTCTGAAATAATTCAGATTGCACATAAGATTATAAGGACAAAGATGCATGTTATAGGATTGGTGACATTATTGATAAATATACAGCAGCCTAATATCCAAGAGTAAGGACTACAGCTTAAATTGTTGATATAGAAAACTATCTGTTGGCAAGAACAATGTTTTAAAAATGTATGTCATTAAAATCTGGAAAAACATATACCAAAATGCAAATAGGTTTTATGAAAGGAAAATAAGGTTAATAAATATTTAATTTTCTGTATTTCTGTTTGGCATACTTTTCCTATTGGACATGGATTATTTTTAAAGAATACGAATATGTTAAAACTGAAGTTCAACTTCCAGCTTACATTTTGCTTTCTAGAATTTAAAAATAACAAGTAGAACTGGAGCATCTCTTTGTAGAATGGACTGATAGACCCAAAAATATTTCATCTAACAATGAAGTACCCCAAATTGTGCAGCTTGTCTCTCCGAATACCGGGAAGGAGAGCTCTGAAACTAACTGATGTGGAGTGTTAATACCACCCTGTGGGCATTGATGTACCCTCAAATGTGTTTTGGTGGCTGTCAGGACACATAGCTCTAAAAATGACAATAGGCCCTACTGTAATCTCACTGCTCCAGGTGGAGTTTTGTCTAGCTCTTATTTGTTTAGTCTTATTTCTCCATACTATCATTTTTGTGCAAGAAAAAAATGATTTATGTCTTTCTGTGAATTGAGCTAGTGGTTTTTCCAATGATCTCAACATGTATTCCTTAGAGACTGAAGACTTTCATCACATTGAGTCACCTCTCATCTTGCCATTTGTTACTTGTTAAGTTTTCTTCTCATGTTTATCTTTTGTTGCTGTTGTGGTTGGTGAGATATATTAGAGAATATGTAGCATAATGTGTTTCTAGTACTTATTTCTCCACACAAGTTTTCCTGGCCACCCTCCCCACTAATTACATAGTTATGCATGTTCATTTGGCATTTTCTTCTGCATTGTGTCTCTGTCCTCATTCTTAAGTAAGATGCCTTAGTTCTGACAATTTCATGTTACATCTGCTGCCAAACATTTTGCATTGACCTTTAATCTTTAGTTAGAGAACTATTAGCTGATGTGATTTTCCATGCTGACCTGCATGCAGTAAATTGATCACTTTATCTTCATAGTAGGAAGGAAAACAAAACATTGAGAGTTACAGTGTCTCAGACTTGGCATTTGTCTTTTGATTTTAATTCAATAATATTTGATGATTGTTACATTGTGGCTATATGTATATATTTATATCTATACACACACATATGTTCATTAAAGTCAGAATCTTAACTGATTTGTCCCTGGGACAAAATACTGGGACCTACAGCATACAGGAGAAGTTTATTGTGACTCATGACCCATGGTAGGCTGTATACAAAGCAGTATTGACAGAGCAGAGGAGCATGACAGAGAAGTCACTTTGGGGTGTTCAGGAAGCAACAAAGAATGAAGGGAAGATCTGGGGTATTAGATAAACTCTTCCAGGTCACATCCCCAGTGAATCTTTCAGCAGATCTCCCCTCCTAACAGCAATACAGCTTTAAATCCTTATAATCCAATCACCCGCCCCAAACCTGACCTATGTCCTGGGGGACCTCTAGTTATAAACAGTCAGGGACTCTACCCCTATTATCACCGTGATATTCATCATATTCCACACAGATCACATTCAGATATGACATGCTCCAGAAAGGGAATTCAACCTATCGTTGTGGACCCTCGCCTGGACACTTTGCTGTCCTCAGGAAACTTACATGCTACCGTTCACCACCTTTTCTCTGCCTACGTAGAGCTCACAAGTGATATCCTAACATGTTAGTTGTATGGGGGAAAGTACATAGGTGTTTTCAGTATAATGTTGGGAGTACTTTGTAAAGAAAATATCTAGGCTATAGAAGCCTAGCAAACTGGGCACTTGAATTAGTTCGCTGGGTCTGCTAAAGCTATCAGAGGATGAGTAGTTGAGACGAATCCTGAAAGTGGTAGGGGAGTGATAGCAGTTTTGGTGCCACTGGAAGCAGTTTTGTTCTCTTAATTACAGTGAAACCATTAACTTTATCATTTTAATTGACTTACTTCTGAGAGGGAAAGCAATAATATTCCAAGTCAAAAGGGTAGACCGCGCAATGATTTGAGGAGTTATTCTGAACCTGATTTGGCACAGAAATGGCAAGGAACTTCAGTCATGCTCCAAAGCACAATTTACTGGTTAAGCTGATCTTCATCCTGGATGAGTCTCATTAGAGAGAAGTGGGGTGGGGAGGGGCAATGAAAATATCAATGTGCAATGAAATTTTAAGCTATAATTGTTTCTTTCTCTTATGGAGTGAATTCTGCTGGAAGATGAGAACTAACCACTCAAAAAGCATTTCCACGTTTCCTTTCTTGATTGAATTTGTTGAGGAATTGGAGTTATTTTGAACTATACAATCTTGGTGACTCCACATAGGAAAATATTGGAAGAGCGGTGAGTTAAAATTCTGGGTTCATAAATTAAAGTCAGTTGTTGAGGTAGTCCAGCATGGTACCTATGTTCCAGAGCATCATCATGTTTTTCCACATTTTGTAAATCATATTGTTATAAATAAGTAACATGAATTTTCTCGGATTGCTATGTTTTCCCCTTTGTTTTTAGTTTAGCAACTTCAGAATTACTGTCAGTTCTTTTTTATGGTTTTCTGGTTCTAAACTTAAAAAACAAATTCACCACTTGTAACAGGATTCCACTGAATCATTTTTGTGTTTATTTTTCTCCAGAAGGGGTCAGACCTGGTATGTTTTGCCACTATCTTTCTGTTGTCATTAATGTTGGCTGAGTACATCATATTTTTGACCTGTCGTTTTTTACCTTGCTGCTTTATGGCTGCTATCGCACCACCACTGGCTTTTGAGACATCTCTGACTTTTCACAGCAGCCTCTCCAATCGAGTATCATTAGTCGATTTTAAACATCAAATTCTTTCTTCTTTACAGGGAAGGCTTATGACTGGCATAGTTTTGATCTCCGTTGTTTTTCATCTATAAACTGTATTTCTGTTGTCTTCATATTTGCTAAACAAATTGACCAAATATAGTAATGCTTAGTGTTGTTTTTTCCCTTTGAATGTTGCTAATGTTTGCTTTCTTTTTTTTTTTTTTTGCAGAGTTTTCTGACATTGGAATAATTCATTAGAAACCTAGAACACGTGTGATATTTTGCTTATTTTAATTATACACATGTAAATGCACATGCACACACACACTTTTTGTTTTCTGATTGAAGTCTTTTTTTACCTTCCAAAGTTTAAAATTTTATCAGTTGTTTTAGCATAGGTTGCTGCAGAAACTTTTCTTAGACTATCCTCTATCCTTTAGATCTGCAATTCAGTTCCTTTCTATGTTGCTTGATTATACTTTGAAACCTTTCTTCTGTTGTGTTAGTTGAGTACCCTAATTTAGATACATTCATTATTCTTTTGATAGATCATTTTTTACCTGTTGTCTCTATTATTCTTCTTAATCACTTTAATCACAACACCTTTACTCTTGTATAGTCATCAAAAGTATATCCTTTCTCTAACAGTTTGCTGGTTTTATTGTGTCTCTTATAGTGTATAACATTATAACTTAATAGTTCTATGATGGTGGCGTTTGCCTTTCATGTTGTTTTATTACTTAGCTCCTAACCAATTTTAATGTTTTATTGTATTTTTTTCTTCCAATTTTAATGTTTTATTGTATTTTTTTCTTAATGCTCTTGTTTCATTAAATATATTTTCTTATAATCTCCTATAGGAAAGAAAAACTTTTTGAAGATTTATCTTCTGATCTTGGGTTCTTTCCAGAACATACCACATTTTCCATTTCTTTGTTCCTATCTACCATTTTTCTTGTATGCAACTTTTAGTAGTTGCCATTCTGTTTCTAGTTCTTTTTTGCATGTATCTCACAAGTAAATTTGTTAGAAATTTTAAATGCTTGTTCTAGTCACTTTCTCATTGTTGATTCATAATACCAAACACACAACTGAAAAGAGAAGAGGTTTATTTCGGCTCACAGTTTTCAGAGGATTTTTTTCTGTGGTTAGTGGGTCCCAAAGCAGAAACAACATATTGGAAAATCATGACAGAGAGAAGCTGTTCAAGCTTTGACAGTCAAGAATTAGAGAGAGAAGCCAGGGTCAAGAACACACCAGTTTACTGCACGTCCCCCAGTGACCTACCTCCAACCAGGCCCTACCTTCTAAGCACATTTAGCTACTGAACTCATCAATGGGTGAATGTGTTTGAGACCTAAATCATAACAATGCTCGTATGCTATGGAGTTATACTCTCTTGTGTCTGTTTCTCTTCTCTCTGGCATATTTTAAGGGTTTTATTTTTTTTTTTAGTTTAGCTTAAAAACAAGAATTAAGTCTACTTATTCACTCTCAGAACTAATTTCTCCAGATAGGAGTGCAAAGTATGTATTGTGGGATTTTCTTATAAGTTTTAAAATAATATTTTTTCTCAATACCAATAAATATATTTCAATATTTAATTTTCCAGAATAACTGATCTATTTTGTCCCATTCTCAATATACAGGCATAAATGGTGGATGATTTTATTGTTGATTAATTTTATAAAATGGTACATCGACACTGGGTAAGATTTCAAATCAAGTAAAAAAAATAGATGAAATGAGGGAAAATTCTATATGCATATACAATTTTTCAAGTGTACAATTCCAAGATTTGATACTTCTTAATTTTTAATAAAATATTCTGACTTGAAAGTAAATAGCTAATTTCTCACATCCTAAAAATATCTAAAACTCATTGCACTTCTTATTTGTGCTATGCATTGAAATGTATAATATATAACATTAATTTCATGAAATGGAAAAACTGACTTCCAAAATTTGTTGGTATCTTAAGTGAATTTTGATAAATCCTGTGCATAGGGAACAATAATGCTCTGTAAGAAGTTGTACTAACACACATGTACCTCACTGGCTTGCTTCTCATTTAAACTTCTCATAAAATTACTTAATTCTATGTTATTTCACAATAGACTTAATTGATTTTCATATTTCATGTGTTATCACTGGGATATATTTGTATTTTACTGCTTTGCCTCTGCTTTATTGTTTTGCTCCAAGCTTGCCCATTGAGATCTCTTGACGCAAGGCATTTTCTTCCTAGCCGTATTTTATTGAAATGTCAACTTCCTTCCCTTGGATTTTTGAAACTCAGAGTGATCTTGGCTTTTACACGATACTTTAATAATGTTGTCAATCCCTTGATAAGTTGTTCACATCAGCTATTTAGCCCCAATACCTTAAGCTTGGGAATCACAATGATTCTTTTCACTTTCTGCTTCTGCAATTCCATGAGTTATGAATATTAAGTTGTGCTTGCCCCAGAGCAAAAGTATGTTCACAGAAATATTTGCTGAGATCAGGAGTCTCTGAACCTCATTTTAAAACAATAGCATTAATAAGGAAGTACCACAAAATATATGACATTCAAAAAGTAAGAGAAAAAAGAATTTGGAGTTTTTTAATAAAAGTAAAGAAGCATCTATTGGTTGAAAGTTACTATGAGTGATGCACAAAAGCATCCTCTAAGAGGGAATGTTACTTTCTGCCTTCTCAGAAACAATTCACGGAATGAAAGGACTTGGGGTTTGGCATAGTGACCACTCTTTTTAAATTTCATCTATACAGACTTCCACAAAATTTAGACTTCTAAGACAATAAATATTGCAGAAAGCGATTTCAGGTAAATTACATTTCTTTTCGATCACATAATAATATTATTTTCAGAGCAAACACCAACCTAACCACAAGTGTTATTTATTACTGCTGCAGACCTAGTTAATATAATTAAATGCACTTAAGTATTACAATTCTTTTTTTAATGACAGAAGAATGTATTCTAATTCCAGCTGGATGATCTTGATTAGACCCTTGGTTCCTAATTATCTAGGTGGCCAAAGGGGTGCTTCACTGAAACAGGGGGAGCTCTGAAGTTTGCTTGGAATTTTGGATCTAATGTGCAGTTTTAACTTATCCAAATTATAAAGGGAAAACAAAATAATATTTTTAATTTTTGTACCTTTTGAAAGAAAGCAAACTATTGATGTGAAATTTTCCCTAAACATATCAGCAGAAACTAAAGGATCTGTAAATTTAAATTTCAGAATTTGTCAGATGGTGCAGTCACAACCACCATATTATCATTTCCAGACTCTCCAAGGAAAAGTCAGAGCCACCCAGTCTCAGGAACTTGTGACTTCATGGATTCATTTACTTGTTTTTTTGTTTTGTTTTGTTTTGTTTTGTTTTTTTGTACCAGGGATAGAACTCATGACTGCGCACTTGCAAGGCAGGTGCTTATGCCGCTGAGCTAAATCCCCAGCTAAGACTCATTTACTTGGTACAGCTCTTAAAACAGCCTACTTAGTGGACTACCTTCCTCAGCTAACCCATTTTCTGACTTTCTCACATTCAACAGGGAGAAAACTTTCAAGGTGCTAAACACTCTCAAGCTAAGGTCTCAGACTGAATAAAACAGAACTTAAAAGGATCTGTAAAATAGAAAAGCAAAGCACGAAACAAAACCAAACTAACCTCATTGACTCCAGGTTTACAATATCAATAACAAGGACAAGAATAAATACATTAATTAAAAGCTCATATAACATAAGCCCAGCCATAAATAATAATACTGAAAAACAGCAACTAAAACATTGAGTCCAATAATTGCACTCCACAATTTAAAAATGCCTGTTGACTATAAACTAATACCTGAAGTGATGTTTTAAAAACCTCTAAAATTTGGCAACATTATTATTTATTTAAGACTCATTACAACAAGGTGTTTCTTTAAACATTCTTGCTAAATATTTCCATGGCAATCTGGGAAATCTAATGTAATCATTCATACATTTATTTTAATAATTTGTGCTGTATGTTTTGTTTCAATAGAAAAAAATACTTTATTGCTATTGAGTTGCATGCATGCTCCAAAGCATGTGTGAGGCTTACTCTGTAGCTCAGTTTACTTTCTAAAATAGTGTCTTTTGTACCTAGAACTCTAATGTGAAAAGCTGGTAAGTAGAAAAACCTACAGCATCCAAGTTCTAGTCCTGGCCTGCAGTTAACTTGTGATACGATGCTTCTTGGGTTTCTTGCATATTTCTAGGCATCAATTTTTCATCTCAAAGATAAAGTTATATCAGATGGGGAGCTTTCATTTTTTTCCTCATTAACTTCTGACACAGGTATGTGTAAATGATAAACGTAAAGTTCATCCTATTTTAAAGGTCAGAGTGGGTATGTGGAGAGCCCTAAACAGACTGGACTGTATGAAGTCCCCCAACACTTATCTTGTAGGGACACCTTCACAGTATTATTCCTCATTGCTTTTACTCATTCTGCTTGGAATCCCTTCACTCTCCCTAAAAGCACAAGGGTTTCCCTATGTCTCCAGGCCTGCGCACCACCTTGCCTCTGGGCTGAGTTTTGTTCTGTATACAAGTGCTCTCTTATCTGCTGTTAAAATTCTGTCCACCTCTCAAAAGCTACTTAAATATTTCTGTCTCCTGGAAGATTTGGTTGCCTCAGTCAGAAGAAATCTTCCCAACTTTGTGCTACTTTTATTTCACTATTTTGATAAGTTATTCGTATGTATCTTTTGTGATCTGTTAGATTTTCAATTCTTTTAGTACCAGAATCCATAATTTATTTATCTGTAACAGAAAATAATGAATCATTCCTTATCCCCCAAATTGTTCATCCAATGTAAGTGGGTACTGAAGTCTAAATAAAAACAATTTATGGTCAATGTTAACTATATCAATGTACAGTAGGGTCTAATACATGTCAAATCTGCCATAGTAAACTTAGGCTCACTGTGATGCGATCTGCTGTCATCCCACCTCTGACCGTGGTGTGCAGTGAAGCAAAAAAGAAAGAGACACCCTTCCAGATAGATAGAACCTTGTTCTAGAACCTACCCTGGAGAAGCCAAATGTGGCTGGAGTTCGTTCCCTCCATGATCTTATATTTGAGTGTTTGTATAGAATAAAGACTGTCCAACCTGCACAGTTATATGTGCTGGCCTTATTTCCTTCCTTTCTTCCTAGCCACAAATTTGGCTGTTAGAAAATGTGAACTCTAATCAATGTTTCTTTTCCTACTATGCAGTAGTCAATTATCTATTCCCAGAGCACACTTCATTGTTTCTAAATAAAGCTTGAGTTCTTCAATATGCAAGACACAATTAGGGTCAGATTAGGTTCTCTTCTCTTCCACTTTAACCTTTGCTTTAAACTCTGTAAAGTTTCCTGATGATGTAGAACAGAGTATTTCAGTCTGAGATTTTGATATCATCATTACTTGGTCATTACTTAGAAAATTAAATCAATTAAACCTCTCTATAGGCACACTGAATCAGAATCTCCAGTGTTAAGGGCTAGGAATTGGAGGATAAGTTTCCTAGTCCATTTTCCTAGACTTCCTCTGCTTCTCACTTTCTTCTTCTCATCCTAAACTTTGAAGTGCTAGTTTTCTATTAAGCACATTTCCCAACACTTGTCTTGGTCATAGTCCTAGTGTACTCCTGCTCATCCTTCAAGCCTACCAAAAATATTGTTAAGCTATGTCTATACTGGTCTCTTGCATTTCTATAGAAAGAGGGATTTTCCCTCTGTGTCTTCCAGGAGTTGGTGCTATTAAAAAGAATATCACTCACCATTCCAGATTGAGTGATGCACACCCATAAACAAGCCTGTCTTAGTCCTTTAGGGGTTGTTATGTTTTGAAACTATGTGTCTAGAAAATGCAAGGAATTTTCTTCTATGCACAAAGGAATTGTATCTGAAATAGGACCAAGGACCTGGTTTCATAAGACTAATCTAGAAGCCCATCTTTCTCTTTTTCAGTTCTCTGAGCTTCGTGAGAGCAGGGATCCATTGTGATGAAGGCTGGCTTGAAGCCATACTGCAATTCACTTTCTTTATTGAATGGAGGCCCAAACCTAACTACAGAAGAAGACCAATAAACCTGGTCACAGTCCTAAACCATGACATTCAAACCACTTTTAATAAACAGGTCATCGATTTGATCTCTTCGACTTCCCACTCATAGGTGTGTCACTTGGAAAGCAATTAACGTACATTCACTGATGAATAAATGAATGAGTGTTTTGGGTAGTTCTCATACTTTGGGAAAGCACTTACAAGCAGCCTTTCTGATTTTCTTCCATGATCTTTCTCAGAATCACACACAATCTGCTCATCATGGTAACCTCATGGAATTACATTCAGCAGCTATCTTTCTTTTAGTGCCCTGTGTTTCTTTTTCTCTGAGCATGGACCCAGTAAATAACCTCTTCTGTAATCAAAAGACTTTAAATACTTGATAAGCCAGCAGGAGCTGTCTTCTGATAGAGCTACCAGCTGCTGGACTTGCTGAATTCTTTAAAATGCTATGATTACACTATACATTTGTAACTTTCCTATAACTCCAAATAAATCACTCATTTATATCACAAGTGAATTACTTTGAGAAAGTTTAGAATTGTCCAATATAAACAAAAGCACAGCTGAAAGCCTCAGACCATAAATAAATCATCTGAAATGAAATTTATTTGCTAGTAATATAAATCTGTATAATTTTTGCTCTTGACAATGGAGAATTTGAAGCAGAACTGTTAACGCATCTTCGCTATATCCCTTTTACTAAATGGCAACATTCAGTAGTGCTTTATGGTCATTATTATAAACATGCTTATGAACTTTCTATTAGATCCTATATTATCAGAATCTAAATTTGAATGTGAGCTATAAACCATAGCACCGATTCAACATTTCCTCTGACCCAATCCAGATGACATTCCAACATCATGAATCACCTTGGCAGTGTTTTGATTGTTACCTTTTCTCAATTGCATTCTCAGCCTAAAGTGCTTTTATTTGACCAATCCAATCCTTTCAACTGTCGCTTTTGAACAATAGCTGATTGCGCTTGTCAAAAAAGCTTGTCATAATAACTGTGTACTAAACTCTTAACCTGCCTGATAGTTGTATAAGAAGAGTTATTGGAACTGAAACAATCCCGCTGTGGAATATAAGTACCTAAAAAAAATAGCAGAAAATTGTTGAAAACCTCTTTTTACCTTTTCTTTCTTTTTAGCAAATAATGCTTACTATTGCATTTGTAGCTGAAGCACCATCTTTAGAGTGGAATAGCTGCAAAACACTTAATTACCAGTGGAAAGTTTAAAAATTCACAAATAAGATTTTTTGAAAAATGAAGAAACAAAGTCTTCATGCACTTAATTTTCATTCTTAGCCAAAATAATAATTATTTTAATAGAAGCTAAATTTTAGTACCTACTTCTCTGGTGCATTATTTAATTTAATTCTCATAAACATGTTGTCAGATAAGAATTATTTTTCCCAATTTATAGGTGAAAAAAACAATTCTGTACAGAAAATGCTTTCATCATTTTACACAGAGAATAAATGGAAAAAATTTAGATTAAACATCATTTCAAACACTGCCTGTGCCCTAAGTTTCATTTTTTTCCCCTCTTATGTTGAGCATTCTTGGCAGCAGACCATAAATGTTATTTTCTGTTCTGATATGAAGTAAAAATTCCAACATTAGAAGCAAGAAAGACCTCAAGGGCTACTAATGGCATGGATAATCAAATAGAGTACAGTATTTAGGAAAGACTATTTTAGTTACCTTTGGATTGAGTTTGGCAGCAAGCATTTTCTCTCACCCCTAGATACTCTCATGGTGTATTCCAATATTTACTTCGGGAAATACAACTCTGAAATCATAACCTGAGCATTTTCAGGGAACTTGTCAAATCAGACAATAAGGCCAAACTTCCCATGATACTTCTGCAGCAGTTTTGCTATGTGTGATTTCTGGGAGCTATTTGCAGATCCATGAAAGTTAGGTATCATAGGTACATATGAACTCTTGAATGTTTGGTTAATCTGTCCCAAAACTGTATTTTCCCTGAAAAAAATCTAAAAATGACTTAAAAAGTAATACGTATGCACATTCCTAAAAAGTGGCAGAGACCAAACAAAGGTCCTGCTCGTATGACTGCACTTCCAGGTAAAGGTCTCTCAAAGCAGAGATTCACACAGTTGGGGACCAGATAGAAATTCCCTTACTGAATCTAGAATCCAGTGTCAGGTAGGAACAGTGTAGGGCTAATTTCTACGTTAAATGATCATGGTTTCTTAAATTTTTTGGCTCATGATGGGATTGGCTCCAGGGCTTAAGGTAAACCTTAAATAGTTAAATAATCTTTGAAGCTGATAATTCAAATGGTCAGGTTGGTGAGCAGACAGTACAGAGGAAAAGCCCATGAATCTATCTGTAGATTGTGATGTTTTGATATTACAGTGGAAAATAGGTGATTGGAGATTATGGGTTTTGTATCAGTAGCCTCTGCTGAGTTTTTGTTCTTTGGTTTTTGTTTTTTTTTTGGTAACGGGCATCTAACTCAGGACCTGGCATCTGCTGAGTTTCTATACCCCTTCCTCGAGGTTCTAAAGCTTGCAGTTAATTATTTTGCTTCTATTCAATAAGTAGGCACAAATTAATTGCTTTTGATTTAAGAAGTCTTTGGTTTTAATGCCTTTCACTCTTGAGCTACAAGGAAAAGAAGAAAGGAAAAAATGTTTATGGATATATTTTTGTGTGTGTGTGTGTGTGTGTGTGTGTGCGTGTGTGCCTACATGTGCTCATCTTACTGTGTCACGCAGAAATAGAATGGAGGTGTCACGTGACCTAAAATTGGCTTTAAAAGGAAACCTCCTTTTTATTGTCACAAATTAATATTGTAAATTAGATGTTCTGACATTTGCCTTGTTCACCATGGTAGTGGTTCTCTATCTTATCTGGGCATTAGAATTACTTGAAAACATTAAAAAAAAATCTCTTCATTTAGAACACTCCAAGCCAATTATAACAGAATCGCTGGGAGTGAGACACAAGCAAATACAGTTTTTAAAAACTCCTCCAAGTAATTTCAGAGTAGAACTAAGACTGGGAACAATGTCTTTCAATAAACGCTGCTGTCATTTTCAGTCATCTACAGCACATACATGTATTTCTGTTAAATTGTGAGAGGTACCAAAGAGAAAACATACAACGAATATTTCTGAAAATGAGTATCTTGACTGCAGCTCTTCACAGGGGATATTTTAGCATTAATTTCTACCTTTATTCAATAGCATATTCTGTCAACACTGCCAAGCCCTGGATGCCTTGCTAGATTCCACATACACATTGATACACAAACTAGAATAACTCCGAGCACACGGACCTTTAGTCTAGCAGAGGAGAAATAGTATAGAGAACGCAGGACGCAAGTTCATTCCTGGAGCTGTGGCCCAAGGCACATATTGTTAGATTTACAAGCTGTATTCCGCACGGCAACATCATATCACTAAATTTTTTTCCTGGATAATACATTAAACAAAATGTGTCCCTCCTAGTGAGACCTGAGAAGGTATGATACACCTTTATTCACTGCAGAAACAATCATGGAGAAAAGATTAATAAAAACCTGAATTTCTGAATTCTATGTTATCTGACTATATATATGTTCCTGTATCTTTTAATATATTATACCTGGTCTTGTGATATTAAAATAGTTATTTCAGCTGTCAATTCCATGCAATTGCTCCATAAAACAGAGATGCAGAGAAAAAAATTACATTAACAAAAATATTAGGAGACCTTACAGTGAACAGAAAGCTTTTCTTTTCTATTACAATGAAATTGTTCTAATTGATTTTTTAGAAAAAGTTTTTATTATGTTTCCTGGTCAAATATCATTAGCATATAATAAAGGTATCATGTGGCATACATCTGTGTCAAAATTACTGTGGGCTTTGGGGTTCCCTTGCTGGGACTAATATATAGTTGAGCTAATTAGTCTTCTATTGTTCTTTTAACAGCAAGGCCAATGAGATATTCTTATTTAGAATGGCAACATAAGAATTCTTTTTTCTCCAGTGGTCATATTTCATAAGAGGTAGTTTTTGAACATATTATTTTAAAATCAGGTATCTTTTAATATTGTTAATTTGTGGTACCTCTAGGAATATATATATATATATATATATGGAATGGTAAATTACTAATGTTAGAACATTGATGAACGAGTTATAACAAATTTCTTGGACCTTTATTGAAGAGTATAATGGTAAAAAAATCCATAACAATTTTGATGGTTATGGCTGATGCTTTTTTGACTGTTACAATTTTAAAGATAACTTTAGTCAGCTGGAAAGCATATGTTAAAAGGGAATAGCTCAAGTGAAACAAATTCTTCTTGCTTTTGTCTCCAAGTGAACTGCACTGTGAAAGGACACAAAATGCCTTTGCATTGCCTGAGAGAATTGCAGTGTAAGATAAGGTGTAGCTGTCGAGTAACTGAAAACCTCTTTCTACTACCAGAAATATTAAAAAATTGGAAAAGCCTGTTAGTTTTTTTTGAACAAGTGAAACGATTCATTTGGTTAAAAAAAAGTTTCTTTGTAGGAATATACATTTTTCATGTGAGTTGTCCTGGTAGATTTCCTAAAAGCTGATGCTAAGAAGCAAATATGACACACACATGACTACTGGGGTGTGTGAAACGAAGTTCAGCTAAAGTATATTTTGAAAAGCAAACCAACTTAAGAAATAAAGTTATTCATTATTTCTATTTTGTCTATTAAAAGTCTTCTTTGTGGAATGAGGATGGTTTATTGATTCATTCTTCCATTCCTGTTCAATAAAACTATGCAGACTCTTTTCATGACCCATCCTTCATCTTCTCCCCTTGGTATTATATATGATTATGACTAGTTAGTTCTTTGCTTGTAATTTGCTAAGAGATCTTTCCATGTGGTTGAATTATCAAAATATCTGTACAAATAGACATATTTCACTAAACTTCATACTGTACAGTTACATTATGAGAAGCAATATATAGAAACATTCAATATATCTTTTGCTTCCTTTTGGTCAGGTAGACATGTTGATTAGACACACACATTTTTGGTAATAAAGAAAATTGATTTTGTTTATGATGAAAAAGACAGCCATCTAGTAATTTAGTGTATACATTTTTTATTTGATGATCATTGTTAGTAACTATGTAGAAAAATGTATTTTGAATATCTTGATTATTTAAAATTTGTAAAAATGTATTAAAGTTCTTCTCTTTGTATTAATTGCATAGTGATGCTTTAATTTACATACTTTTAATTTTCAGTTCTGATTTCCAATACCTGACAGATACATTGTATGTAACTTTCTCAATTATCTTGCCTTCCACTGTGCATTTCCCTTTCTCTTTGCCATGATTTCTTTCTACTTTTTCCATCTTTTAATCTTTATATTCTCCACTCTACTTTCCCACCTACCTAAATGCAACCGAAGGAAAACAAGATTAAAATTGGCTAGGGAAAAGTTCGTTTTTATTCATATTTTTGTTTAAGAGACATGCTTCTCTAATTAATAAACTAACTTTACTGCCTTAAACCCAGCAAAGAACAGGCTCATGTAAGTGTTTGAGAACACAAGTTATGTATCTAGGTTTATTTCTTTCCCTGTAATATTGAATAAAAAATTTACAATTTCGTTATGCATACAAGCTTCAAATAATTGCTAGTGTAAAGGTTTATTTGAAAACCACTCTCTATCCACTATAAAATTATATCAGAACCATTTTCTTATCCTTGCTAGATTATTACAACTGCATTTTTTGTGCACAATGGCACTCAATCAATGAAGAAGGGAAACATATGATTACTTTTCTTTTTTATTAATTAAGTTTATTGGTACATTCTAGGTATGCATAATGATCACATTCATCATAGGGAATTTGTGCATGCGTATGATATACCTTGATTCTTTTTTTCCCCCATTACTCTATCTGCCCTTGACTGATATTCTCCAACCTGCTAGGAATTTATTACCAGTATGTATGAAAACATTTTAATAGAGAACATATTTTAGTTTATTTTGTTCTTTGAATTCTAAATAATGATTTATACAATACAGGTGATATATTAATGCAACATTTTATCATTTACTTTTTTCAAAAAAGCAACTATAATCATACAATAATTTCTCTGGATACCTTTTATTAGCTTTCTGTTTCAACAAAACCAGCCAACCCCTTTAGAAGAAGATATAAACAGAAAATGTGGCATCAAACACAAGGCATTACAGCAGAGATTTAATATTTTTTCATTTTAAAAGGAATCAAATAATGTCAACTACCAAATTAAAGTTCACTTTTCATAAAAAATAAACCACCTTGAACAATTTTACAAATTGACATACTGATAATTATTATTTGCAAGTTAAAGTAGGTAAAGAGAAAAACACATTTTGCCCTGAAGTATTCACAAAAATGTCAAAAATTATTCTCACATCTGGTTATCCACACAGGACGATTTCCCACTAACTCTTACTAAAATCTTCCCATTAAAGAAAACATGGGCTTAGATGCCAATATGTCATAACAACTTTGCCCTAATGTAATGACAACAGGAAGAATAAAGTGTGAGTGGTGCTTTAAAACAAGACTCAGAATAACCCAGTGTTAATAGTAAGGCAGGTTATATCATGAACATTTGCTCAACAGAGATACCTGTTGGTGAGCTTCAGAGGGACCACCGTTCATGTCTCCGTCTGCTGCACTACTTAGTGTCCTTTCCTATCTCAGTTTTCTTATACTTCAGTCTTGGTTCATTTGATCCAAATAGTCTTTGCCTTGGGCTCTGATTTCTAGTCAACCTAGAATTAAATACATATGCAGTTGAATTGATAGAAACAGTGCAAGTCATTCCTAATTTGATGCTCCTGGCTTCATATATTTTTTTCTGAACAAAACGTTTATCTGTATCCAAATTTGAATTTTCAAAGAATAAAATTCAAAGTTATCCAGTTGAGTGTTCAGCTCACAGTTGAAGCAGCCAGAATCTCTCTAGTTCTGACCGTATGTTTTACTGAGAAAGAGCAACAACATAAAAACACCTAGACAGGAATCAGAGGGTTAAAAGTGCCCTTAGGAGCACATTGAATTAAAGATGGAAGAATTATCACACATAAGTCCATATGAAGGGGAGAAAAAACATGAATAACTTTAATATAAAAACATGCTGGAAATTCTAAGACTTTTTGTATACCTTGTGTTCCAAAAGCCAGAAATCAAGAAGTGGGTATGCTAAAGGACTCCATCTCAGAGGACAATGATTTGAAATCTTTTTGAAAACTAAGAACTGGACTGAGAGCTGTGCATAGGAGCTTGCCCTTGAGATGTGGCTTTGAGGAGTACTTGTAACAGAAAACATTACACAAAGCTATCTCTGCAATCTACGGTGGGAAACAGTGAATTTGAGTATAAAAGGTCATTTGGGGAGGTATCTTAAAAGAAAAAATTCTATATCAGAACTAAGGAATTAAATAAAATACCATTTGTAAGATTTAAAAACAGAATATATCTCTGAAAATTAGTAAATAATCTAAAAGAAGCCTCAGGAAAAAATCCAGAATTTTGCAACAGATAAAAGGAGCTATATATATATACATATATATTTAAAAGGAGCTATATATATATACACACATATATATATATTTAAAAGGAGCTATATATATATATATATATATATATATATATATATATATAAAAGCAACAGGATGAGTTGTAGTAGGGAAGAATTGTGAGAAATTAAAATGTAACAACAGTACCAAATGAAAGTGATACAGGAGAAAATTGAATCAAGGATATATTTGAGCAATTCTTGCATTCATTGAAGAAAAAATGTGCAAAGCAGTAAGAATTTATATATTATCATATTATATGTGAGCGAAATTACAGATCCAAAATATAGGTCATACTAAGCCTAAAGAAAAAAGTAGAAGAAATAAAAATGCAGTAATTAAATATGAGAACAAATTTCCAAACCACTGAAACAATTTAAACCATTTCAAATAATTGGAGTCAGTGGATTAAAACCAAGCCAATACTGAGGGCATTGAATATGTATTGGTAGTTGTTGTTTTGCTTGATAAAGAATTATAAAATAAAGCAGATTACCTACAAAGAAACAAAGCAACAGATTATTCAATATCTCCTCTGCAATACAAAATTCTTGGGCATTATGGAACAATACCTAAGAATATAGACAATGAAATAGTATAACCCAATATTTTTGTAAATAATGAGTTGCAAGATCTGCCTCTGCTTGCCAGGTACTGCCAACTGAAGGCCCTTTCCTCTGTGTGCCCAGCGTGGGCAGAGAACCAGGAGATCTGCCTTTGCCTGCCGGGTGCCACCTCCAGAACGTCCTTTCCTCCGCATGCCCACCACAGGCCAAAGGAGACAGACAGATCTACCTCTGCCTTTTGTCTGCCATCACCAAAAGGCCATGTCCTACAAGTGGCCGGTGTGAGCAGAGAGAACCAGCAAATCCACCTTCACCTTCAGGGAGCTGCCACCGGAAGGCTCCTTCCTGCAGGCAACCAGCAGGAGCAGGGACACACAGCTGGGGGCAGCCAAGGTTGGAAGTGCTTGGGACCCCACAACCAGCTTGTTGGGAGGAACTCAGGAGAATGTCAAGATGAAGGAGCAAAAGGCAAACTCAGACCTCTAGCCCACACACAATAAGTCTGGGAGATATGGTCATGGAAGAAAACGGAAGCCACACACCTGAAATCTCTGAGAGGATAGCAACTGAAGTAAGGAAACAACTTGAGATTGTAAAAGCAGTCAAATCAGAAATAATGTCTCAGGTAAAAGAAGAAATGACAAATATACTAAAAGAATTGTTCAGCAGCTCTAAAGAAGACAGAAACAAAAAAGAGGAGCATAGGAAAATGATGGAAACCTTCAATGAATGTAGAAAGAAATTACAATGCATGAGACAGATTTAAAAAGATGCAGGAAATTAAAAATTCAATCAAAAGCTGGCAAAACTGCTTGAAAGAGACTGAAGATAGACTTGCAAACCTTAAAGATGGGATTGTAGCTAGTGATCGGGAAAAGAAACATCTCTTAAAAATAACAGAATCAGGAAATAACAATTCAATGGCTGCAAGATGATGCAAAGAAGCATAATTTAAGAGTGATAGGTATCAATGAAGAAGCAAGGGTCAACACCCATGAAATTAAAAGGATATTCACAGAAGTAATAGAAGAAATAGAAGAAAAATTCCCAAACATGGGAAATGGACCCGACATGCGGATAAGTGAGTCATATAGGACTCCAACTAGCCATACCAAGTAAATCTACACCCAGACATATAATAATCAAGATCCCAGAAATTCAGCAGAAAAACAATATTAAAAGCTGTTAGAGAAAGGAGACAGATCACCTATAAAGGAAAACCAATCAGAATCACAGCAGACTTGTCAACACAAACCATAAGTCAAGAAGTTGGAGTGAAGTGTTTCAAACCCTGAAAGAAAACAACTTCCAACCCAGATTGATCTACCCTGCAAAACTATCTTTCAAAATTGATGGAAAAATAAGATACTTCCATGATAAAGAACAACAGAAGGATTCATGACTACCAAACCAACCCTACAGAGAGTGCTAAAAAATATTCTAGAGACAGATAAAGATGACTATGATTCCAGGAACAGCAGCAGAGGAGGATCGTCAAACAAGACAGACAATTGAATGAAGGGAAAATGTGGAAGACCAACAACAGGAGGACAGCAGGCTAGAGACAAACCAATATATGCTGGTTGTAACCATTAATGTAGATGGCCTCAGGTCAGCAATAAAAAGAAACACAGGAACAGTGGATCAAGAAACATAGTATTGATATACTATATATAAGAAACACATCTAACTGGAAAGGAAATTCATAGACTGAAAAATGAAAGAAGAGAAAACAATCGTTCCATGTGACAGGAGACCAAAAAAAAAAGAAAAAAAAAGCAAGAGTAACTTGTTTATCAACCATAGAATGGATAGGAAAGATGTGGTATTTTCATGCAATAGAAAGCTGCCCAGCTATAAAGTAAAATAATCTCATGGCTCCTGTTGCTAAATTGACACAGCGAGAGATTCTGTTCATGGCCAAAACAGTCCAAACTCATACACATGAAGCCTAGCATACGAAAGAGAAGGAGTTAATGGGATCCAAAAGCAAAATAGTTAATATAATAGCAAAGGAGAAGAAACACTTGGAAGGGAAAGGGGGAAACTACTGTCAATTTCTATTGTCTTATCTTGAACTCTCGCAGTGTTTACACAATTTTGTTAAGTTTGGCTTTGTTCTTTCTTGTTTTGTTAGATTTTATGCTGTCAGATGGTAAGGGCAGCTATTTTGAATATTTTATGGTAACCATGGTTTCCTATTATATTGCTTTGAATTCTTATAATGCTTTCATTCATTGATTTGATTGGTTTTATTCTGTTTTGTTTGATTTTATTGTGTGTGATGTTATGAACAGTTTTCTTGAAGAAAAAAAGACATTATGGCAGCCATTGCTGATTTACTATCATCTTCTTTTGAAGTTCTATCATGCTTTTGTTCTTCTGTTTTGATTGGTTCTACCCTGTTGTGCTTTATTTGATATTATTATGTGTAATGGTATAAACAAAATGAGATATTATAGTAGCCATTGTTCAATTCTTGTTATTTGGTTTTGAAGTACTGTAATGCTATCATTCTTTTGAAGGGTTTTATACTATTTTGTTATGTTTGATATTATTGTGTGTGAAGGTATGCTCAACTATTTCAGAGAAAAGAGACATTATGGTAGCTACCGTTGATGTATGGTTGTCTTTCTGTGAAGTGCTGTGTTGCTTGCATTGTTCTGTTCTGATTTGCTTTGCTCTGTTCTCTTGTTTTATTCTCTTTAAAATAAAAAAAAAACTTTTAAAAAATAATGAGTTGCTATTTATTAGCAAAGGAAAGAAAATAATATTCCCACATTTAATTGCACCAAATCACGTAAAATTATATTAAGATTTTTTTTTTCAAATCGACTAACAGGTAAATGAAAAGAGTTTAAAAATTGTGAGGGTGTGGTGCACACTCGCTATTTACCCTATATCTTAACTCCCAAAACAATTTTCTATAATCTGTTGTTGAATCTGGAGCTAGGACACCACAAACTGAGTTTCTTCTTTGCCAAGTCCTCCCACAATACCAATGGGAAGTCACTGAGGTACACTGGGGAGCAGGGCATGTATAAAGGACTTGGACCTTTTGTTTCTTTTTGTGCCTATCAGCACACCAGAGAAAGAGGCCTTTAGCTTAGAAAGGGTGGTGGGATGGTTCTAGTCTCTAGCTCCTCTCCACACTCCCGGGTCAGCCTCAGGGTGTTACACAGAGAACTCTCCTCTGCAAGTCCAAATCCACCTTCCACCTTCCGTGCATGCATTCCCAGAACAGATGAAGCTGTGTGAGAGCAGTGACTAATGCCACCTCCTCGGAGGTCAGGGTTCCCGCTCTGCAGCTTTGCGTCTACCTAACAGCTTTCTTTGGTTCTCTTGGTTAGGGTTGGTTGCTGTTTCCTTCAGTTATGAACTCATGTTGGTGCCCTGTGCTGCTTTGCTTATTTAGTCCTCCAGTGCCCATTTAACTACCGTATATTCTCAGTGAAAGTGACCACTGTGTTTTCTATATTCCTGACCAAACTCTAGTACAACTAATTAAAAAAGATTTAGATTTTTGAAGTGACATGAAATTTCGTGTCCTTAAGACATTCTGTCATCCATAGTCAGACATTAAAGTATCACATATTGAAACTCTACCAAGCAAACATAATCAACAACAAAGCATGTGTTGGTAATGACATTGAAAGTACAGTGTTTTATATGCTATAGTTACTTTATCTTGTGAAGAATATAATTTAAAATTAAGATGACTATCAGTCATCATATGAAAAAAGTAATAGTTAACATAAATATGTATTCATAATTTGATATCTATCACATATATGACATAAAAATATAAATATATTAGATTTCATATAAAAGTTTATATATGTGAAAAGTAAGTAGTAGGAGACAATACACTTCTACAATTTTTTCAAAACACAGATTTTTGCTCTATGGATCCCCTCCTGGACATATGTTCTATGTTGTGCTCAAGGATTTCCTACTAAATTCAACCTCTGTGCCTTTTCAGGGTAATGCACTACTTCTGTCCTTTTGCCACAGGCTGTATGTTTTTATTTCTCTGCATAAGTATTATTTTTTTATAATATACTGGATATTAGGGTGACACACTACAGTGATTCTGGATCCTCTATCTTCTCCTGAAAACACATTGATGTTTGTCATTATCCTTGTTCTTGCAGTCAGGTCCGTACCCGGATTATCATGGTGAGCATGCGTGTGTTTGGCTTGAAGTTTTGTTAAGGCGGTTTTACCAATGGCACCATTTTTCAGCCCCTCTAAATTGGCAAGGCTCAAATTCTAGGTCCTATATTCCTCGAGATTCTTTAAAAAATTATAACCTTTAATGTTTAGGTTTTAGAGCGTATCCAAAGTACTCTAAGAGTCTTTTTATTTATTTATTTTTTTATTTTTGAATTTTTCCAGTCATATGACTGAAGGGTGATCTTTAGTCCTCAGGCGGGTACTCTCCACTCTTTGGCTGGATGTCTGTATTGGAATTGCTCTGAAACTCCAATGCTCCCTACAGTTAGATGGTGTTTCCCTCAGGGTTGTAGCAGACATTCTGTGGTAAGCTTTGTGTTTTCTCCTGTACACTGCAAAGCAGTCCTCAGTCGAAATCTCATAGCTGGGTAGGGGTTGTAGCTCTGCGGGGCAGTGCCTGCCTGGCAAGCACGAGGTCATGAGTTTGATTACCTGTAGAAAAAAGAAAGAAAAAAAAAAAGCTGTCCCTGGCTCCCAAGACGCATGCAGCTTCCACCACCCCAGCTCTCCCCGGGGAGATGGCCAACACTGCAGCACCAAATGGAAACTACCCACTGGCAGAGAGCTGGACTATGGCTGGGATTCACCTTGCAAGTTCCGTTTCTTTCAGAGTCTGCATTTCTATCACCTTCTGTCTGAGGTTTAAATGAGTTGCTTCATGTGTTTTCCAGTTTTGTAGTTCTGTTTGGTGGCAGAACTTGTTCAGTGTCAGTTCTCCCTCTCTGACTGTAGTTGGAAATTATCACAGGCAGTTCTTCTTTTCTTTTTTCTCCTTAGTAATTGGTAACTTCTTCCTGAACATGTGTAATATTTATGACTATACATTTTCAGTTCAACTCAGAAGACAACAATGGTGCATCTTTTCAAATTCTGTAGAAATAGCCCAAGCCATTTAGGAGGCAGAGGAGGATCATTTGAGCCCGGGAATTTGAAGTCAGCCTGAACAACAGATAAATTCTCCATGTCAAGCATAGAAAAGTAAGTAAATAAGTACATAAATAAGTAAATCAGAAACTAAAGAACACATTTTGTTTTAAATGTCCCTTTTAAGATATCACAGTTTTGTTTTTCAGCTTCAAATGTTACTGGGTGAGAATAGAATTTAAAGGATGACTCAAAAAAAAAAAAAAACAGCAGAGGAAAAGCCTAGAACAAGATATACCAATACTTCATCAGTAGCTTATACAGTTTACTTTTCTAACTTCTTGATTTCAAAAGTAATAAATTTAAAAATTTGTAAACAGTGCCAAAACATACTTTCATGTATGGTATATGGTTTATAAAATGATACACATAATTTATTGAGCACTTGCAATACATCAGACACTATTGTATATACTATATGAACATTATTTTATTTGATGCACTTTATAGCTACCAAATATAAGCAAGTTCATATCCATTTTATTACCAAGGGGAAACAACTTTAAAAAAAATAAGACAGTTTATTTGAAGATAGGAAAGGACGAGAGAGAAACAGCAGAGAGAATTTGAAAGTGAATTGCTCCAAGAGGAAACAGCTTTGAAACATTGAATGAAGCTATTTTTTCTGCTTTGGCAAAGTAATCGTGTCCTTCTAGACAAATACTGGAATTGATAACTTTATGTGCCCTTATGGATAATGGAGTGAATTTGAGGTAACTTATAATAAAACTTCCAGTGCTCTCAATGTGATCCCATCATTTAATATACTTCCATATTCTCAATAACACTTATGGCTGCTTTGTTATATTTATACTTACATTAATGAAAGTACCCAAGGATTAAAATTGCTTGAGGGAATATTCTAAACTTTAAGCCTTAATACAGTAACTACACCTATTGTTCTATCATTAGGTCCTCAAATATTTTACAGATAGCTTTGATTATTTTATTTATTGCAAACATGTGGCACATGGCTCTGGCTCAGCATGAAGAACGTGCTTTGGGTTCCAAAACCACATTAGAAACAGAAGAGTTTCAAAGCAAACTTGTTGTCCAGACTATATGGAAAAAATATCCCCACATGTGCAAAAGTCAATAATTATTTGAACCAGGAGGAGCTGAAGAGGAGTTCTGGAAGTGAGTATATAGAGAAACCTGAATAAACAAAACTATATCAATCTATGAAAAACTTTACATATTTAGTTCCCAGATAAGAAATCATTGAAATTTCTTCTGCCTTTGACTGGCGTAGTGAGAAAAAAGGATTACAAAACAATAATCTAAGTATTTTAGAAGCCTAGAATAATTGGACACATTCTCAAAATTTTATGACTTACTGTTATGGCCAGCACTGTTTTACTGGGGATGCAACAGAGAGGTTATATAACACGATCAGGTGTCAGACCTTGTAGGAAATGCGACTAAGAGCTGGGTGCAGGCAGGCTGATTTTCAAGCTTATACTTCTAACTACTACACTATCCTGTCTTGAAGCTAATTAAATATAGGAAATGATATTTTAGAGAATTTATTTCTTCTCATTCATTTGTTTATATTTCAACTGAAATAAATTCTCCCCTGGTTATAAGGTTTCTAATCTCTAGTGCATGTTTCCCTGGGTCATTATTTGCTAAGTCTTTTTCCACATCAGTACCCTGTCCTTATTGTTAGCCTCATTTCTTACAACAGTGTCCTACTTTGAGCCCTCAGAGAGCATCAGGGAACCTGTCCTCCAAAAGCCTAACAAGGGACCCTATTTAGCCTTGATTTGTTCCCGATTTTAAAATGTTTTAGGTTTGCAAACTTCAATTATGTCATGAATGGGGAAACCTCTCTTAGGACTAGAAGGGAAGAAATATAGTGATTTTAATTTTTTTTTTACCCTTTGAAACAAAAAAGAAAGAATAAGATTATTTTTCAATTAAAGACTATCATGGCCTAAGGATTTAAGATAGTTAATCTCTAAAGAATTTGACTCCCAGGAGTCGGGAATGTTAAATTTAAACTATAGAATTCACTTGAATTAAAGCAAATTACTAAAATGGAAAATTTTCCTGGATTGATTTGGTTTGGTTTTGGTAGAGAGTTAGATACAATTGCATGTTGTCCTTTCATCACCATCACACAATCATTTTTAACTGGATGCTTAACCTTTTTTCTTTTTCATCAATTATACTAATCCAACCAAATCCTACTGATTCATCTGCGAAACAACAGGGCCACTTGCAGATGAGAAAATAGAAAATACGAGATCTGTGAAAGACTTATTACATAATTAACTAAGGCAGTGTATTAGTATTGTTTGAAAAGAACATGCACACACACACACACACTAAGAGAGAAAGTTCTGCTTGTGTATCAAGGTGGTTTTGCTTTTGTACCTAGGTAGGTAGTCTTCAGTCACATTTCCCTTTTTTATCTCAGTGAGCTCTTTCTGCACTGCTGCGGCTACTGTGCTCCTTCTACTCTAGAGTGATTAATCCAAAGTTCCTGAGCATAAACTGGGACCATACAAGTTAAAACTCTAATGACGGACCTGCCCATTCTCCAAACAATGTGGCTACTAGAGTGACCACCTGTTACATCATTCAAAGATGAACACTTTGACTACTGCAAATGGTAAACAGAGTTGGAACGCTAGCATACCAGGCAAAACCAGGTGTATATTCTGCAAACTCTTTGAGTTTTACCAGCTTTTACAGTTTCACTGCATCTCACTACAGATGTCTAGAATTTGGTTTGTTGCTTCCAAGGGACAGTTCATTTTATTTCCACCATTCATGGACACTGAGGTTTTGTGACTTGAACTTTACTCAAATTTGATCCTATTACATTTAAGTTTATTGCCAGAATTCTGCCCTGAAACTCAGCCTGAGAGCTTGACTTCCTTCCGTAAACTCATTAGTCTGATATTCTTCTTTTTTGTGGAGAGAAAATGGAGGATTTTCCCGGAAATCCAACTGGGGACGTTGGTCATGCTAGCCAAGCAATCTGTTGCTGAACTTCAACCCTACTATGATTACAGTCATCAACTCTTGCAATAAATCTTTGAATTTAAATGCCAACTCAGAGGTTGAATCCTTTCCTTTGAATATAAATTGTGGTCACTGGGTGCCTGGTCGTCTACCTGTGGCCTGCAGCACTGTGAGCCCTGGTTTCCTTTGTCACTGTACTACGAATCTCCTGCCAACTTGCTATCTCTTCTGGGATTGATGATGCTGACCGCATTAAAATTGGAAAATGTTTCTGGATCTTTGAGATATTTAAAACTATCTCTATTTTTGGAGCAAAACTTTTTTTAGTTGTTTTTTGAATTCTTTTCCTTCATATTTGGGAAATTTTATATTAAATATTAATCTCTCCCTGCTCTCCTGGTATGGAAGTCAAGAGATGATCATTATTATATTCAAATTTTGCTAAGGACCTTCTATATTCTCAACAATCAGAGATACATAATGATGGAGTGAATTATGAAGAGATTGGAAACAGTTTGGGATTTATGACAATAATATCATTCTAGGCAAGAAACAGAGAACAAACTTTTGAAAAATAGTGGGAAATTGAATTTATGTAGGCGTGATATCCATTAAATTTTACTGATTTTTAAGCAACATAAATCAATTTTGAAATTTAAGTGAAAAAGGAACTTGTAAGAAAGATACTGAAGTAGAACATACAATGGAAAGAAAAGTTGTTTATCTGTAATATAGTTTTATACCTGTAATAATTGGGTCACTTCCCTTTGAGGATTGAGGTTCTTACTCTTTGGGTTATAGGAATATTTTAAACTTTCAGCTTTCAGTTGAATTTCCCTCTCAGTATTGAATTTAACTGAAGAAAACTGTAAGCGAGACTATAGCCTAATGTATTTAGCCATGTTTAATTTGCTATATGGTAATGCCTTGGTTGTTGGACCAAATTCGTTCGTATTTCATGTTTGAATGCTGAAAAGTCTTAGAACTGAGCATATTTTTCTAATAAGAAATAATAGATCACCAAATAATTAGTTCTTAGGTTCAAAAATTGCACTTATAAATTTATTTTTAATAAATTTAATAGATTTTTAATAAATTTCCCAATGATTTCTTTAACTCTACAATGGTTCTCTTCTTAGCTTTATAACTCTTATCACTTTCTTTGACGCCAAAGAAATAAAGCAAATAAAGCACAGAAAAACAAAACAAAACAAATCAAAACACAATCATGAATGTTTCATTGCACTAATACAAGAACTGCAAGTTGTCTGGGTGAGAGCTGCGTTTAGAAGGAAGCATCAGCCCTTTGTAACCACAGTTAAAGGAGACTCCTGACTCATTCAAGGCCTGTGCAGGGTTTTGCAAATTGGATTTGTGTTTCAACTAAAACAAAATGACAAACACTGTGCAGATTTTTTTTTTTTTGAACTTTGCAGTTAAAGTAGTGGAAAATTTGAGCATGGAGTAGTTCAACCACTGAGTATCACAGTATTATGAAAGCTTTGTAGCAGGAATATGATTTTACTTTTTGTCTCTTTGCTTCTGAGACTCCTCTGAAAGGTATCCTGGATTCCCATAGAACTGGCTGATGACTTGCTGCAACTACATCCCTGCATGGTCAGTGGTCGGTGGTCGGTGGTCAGTGGTCGGTGGTCGGTGTTGAGCACAGGAACAAATGTATAGAGGGCAGTCAGCTTGCAGCTTTCACAGAGAGGAATCCCTAACTCCTAGTGATATTTCAATGTCTGTCTTCGGTTCTTAGTCAAGATGAGGGCAATGAGATTTATCACATGCTGTTAAAAGTCTGTAATTTCTGTGCCAACACCCAAGGTCATTTTCTATTACTGATGGTTTCCAAATGTTTTAGTTAGTTAAATAGTCTGGTTTGACAGCATGACAAGAAAGACACAAAAACTTTATTGAAGCTTCTGTTTTGAGCTCTCCCCATATGGAAATTTCTTACATATTAAAAATTAAATCCAGTTATGAAGCATGGTCCTTGAATGAATAAGGGCCCTTTGGACCTGGGATTTAGATGCTTTTATGATACCCTCATGTACCTGTGCTTGTTTGCTTTAGCAGCATAGTATCTTTTGTCTCTAAATAAACATGTTACATGAGTATCTTATTTGGAATCTGTGAGTTCTTTAAATATCTATACAATTCCTCAAAAAGCTTTCCACATGAAAAAATCTCTCTCTTGGCATCTGTCTTCTTGGGGAACCTGCTCTACAAACATAATGAAATTTTGGAAAGCATAATTCTGGAGCTTTCAAGATCAGAAAAAGAGAGACTAGCTCTCTAAACTTCATTTGCTTTCTATGTCTGCTATGAGTCGAATTATGTCCTCCAAAATTCATACATCCAGTAACCCAATCTTTGCTTAAGATTCAAATTTCCAAGAAAGTAATTCTGATTAACTCAAAATATGGCTTTAACACATAGGGTTAGTGCAGAAAAATCTAGTTAAGATGTGGTTATACTGGAGTATGGTAGGTCTGTAATCCCATATGGGCAATGTTCTTATATACAGGACAAATATGGGTACACACACACACACACACACACACACACACACGGAGAGAGAGACAGAGAGAGAGAGAGAGAGACAGAGAGAGAGAGAGAATGCCATGCCCTGGAGATTATCAGGGTTAGGCAACTGAAGCCCAGAAACACCAAAAATGGATAGCAAGAGTCCGAAAGCTAAGAGAGAGCTGTCAAGCAAGTTTCTTCTCATGCCCTTCAGAAAGAACTCATCGTGCTATTACTTTGATCTCAGATCTCCAGTCTTCAGAACAGAGAAACAATGAATTTCTGCTGTGTAAGCTACCTAGTCTGTAGGTCTTTGTCATGACAGCTTTAGCAAACTAATACAGTCTTTGCTTAAACTTCACATCCCTGAAAAACTTATTCTTATTTGTCCATGGATCAAATGAACAAAACAAAAATATTAACTATAAAATACCAGCAGGCAAAATAGTGAAGACTGTCAGAAATGACTTAGAGTTTTCAGGCCTATTATTTAAGTATATGATTGTTTTCCTATCTTGAAAACAATACTGTTGTTGAAACAAGTTTAATAAACAACATAAAATTTTATATACTTACTTTGTGGTAGAAATTTAACATCTATGCAGAGATGCTATCAGGAGATAAGAAATCCAGGTTTGCAGCCTGAGCAAAAAACTGATGCTAGAGAAATAGAAAACTTTTCAGGGAAACTGTTTAAAGAAATTGGATTATTAATTTTTTGTGGGCTGGACCAGAATGGAAGCAAATTACAACTTAGACATTGCACCACTGAAGATCTGTAATGTTCTCTGAGGCTGGTGCTGGAGGAACTAGGAAAAAACAACCACATTGGGCAATAATTGATTCTATCGGATCAGCCAGGGAAGAGAGAAGTTCATGCTGAAAAGTTTGGCTGTCAAATTTACCATCAGAAATCATATAGGAAAAGCACATTATGAAGAGGAAAATCAGCAATTAGTGTCAAGAGAATTAATTATCTGGGGGAAATTATATTCTTTTCAATAAATGATGCTGGGACAATTAGATGTTTACATGCAAAAGAATGAAACTGAATCCACATATCACATCACCTTCAAAAGTAAATTTGAGTAGAATAAAATATATAAATATGGAGTTAAATTTATTGATTTCTTAGAAGAACAAACAGACATAAATCTTCATTAACATCAAGCAGGAAATTGGCTCAAAGATATAACAGCAAAATCACACAGAATGACAATTAAATAGATAAATGAAATAAATATTGACAATGTTTTGTTGCTTATTATGCACCATCAAAAAATGAAAAAATCCAAATAATAAAATAATTCAATTAAAAAGGATGCAGTTAGACATTTTTTCCAAAGAAGAGACTCAAATGGTCAATAGGCACATGGAAAAATAGTCATATAATTAACCATAATAGAAACACAAATCAAAATCTCAGTGAAATATCACTCATGAAATAAAATGACTATGGTAAAGAAAAATATGATAATAATTGTAGGTGATGATACACTGATATAGGTTGAAGCTGCTTTGGAAAATATTCTTACATTTTCTTAAAACATGAAAAACATTTACCACATAACAGCAGTTCTACAACTTGTTGTAAAACTATAAGAAATAAAAGGTGTCCATACAATACTTACCCACAAATATTCATAGCAAACAACATCATTTGTAAGAGCCAAAAAGTAGAAACAATTCAAATGCTTACTAATTGACGAACGGATAAACAAAATGTGGTAGTTACTTAAAATGCAGTATTATACAACAGTAAAAAGGAATACAAGTCTGTCTCATGCTACAGTATCTATAGTATGATAGTTTGGATGAAAGTGCAAGCACTATGTTAAGTCAAAAGGTCATGCACAAGAGTCACTTCCACATGTTTGAAATGTGCAGCATAGGGAAATATAAGAGGCAGAAAGTAAAGCAGCAGCTGCTGGCAAGTGGGACTTGAGAAGGATGACTGAGGAGTGTAGGGATTTAATTCTGGAGTGACAGAAATAATATAAAATTGATTGTACTGATGGTTCCATTACCCCATGTTATACTAAGGACCAATGAATGATGCCCTTTAAACAAATGAGTTGTGTAATAAATAGATTATGTCCAATAAGGCTGTTAGCAGTCTAGAGGTATACAGAGTTGTGAATGTAAACATGAAGAACAGGTGTAAGCAATGAGGTCCTTACTGTGTGACACACTGTGTGAAACATCAGGACCAAATATACAGCAAAGTCAAATCACATTGCTCATTGACAAGAAAAGTGTTAGAAAATGTGGCATCACCAACCAGCATATATAACTCTTCAGTGAATAATCTAAATAAACATGGAAACATTTTATTTTTAAATAAATGTCAATTATTGTATAGTATGCATCTTAGTTCTTTTTTTTCCTTAACATTATCTTAGCCAGACTCCACAGCTGTTCAAAATTCCATATTCAGTACACAGCTATTCTCTTTTGTCTCCCCACATTGGAAATGGAGATATAAAAGACAAGGGTATAATCTGGCTGCCAGATTTTCCATCCCTTCTCACTCACTCATCACTTCCCTCCACTTTTTAGATAAAGCATACGGAGAAAGAGCAACTGTTCCATAATTCAGAGTAAACACTTACGTGCACACCTCTCACCTTTAATGTTGTGCTGAGGACTTTACTGGCCGAAAGACTGAGACCATTCATTCCCTACTCATTGGAACTCAACTTTATTTCCTCTTTCTCTGGTAGTTTTCTAAGTACTTGTTCAGTGGCCCCACTTTATCTAATGGAGATTTGCTTCAAAACCCCCCCCAGTGAATGTTTGAAATCATGAAAAATACAGAGCCCCATTGTTACATATATTTGTCTCTATATATTCTTTGATAAAGTTTAATTTCTAAAGTGTGCAAAATATGAGATCATCAAAAATAACACTCAGGAAATTAAACAATTATGATATATGATAGCAAATTTATGTGAATGCAGTCTCTATATATCTTACTGCATAGTAACCCTTTTTCTTCTTGTGATAATGTAAGATAATACAATCCCTATGTGATGAGATCAAGTGAGACCATTAGTGACATTCTAACAATACATTAGAAGGCTGACCCTGATTCCAGGACAGTGCCACCTAACCATGGGTAGCTGCAACTATGAAAAGCAAGACCAAAGATAAGGGGACTCCAGTTTTGGACTTTCGTCTTAAATGTCACTTTCCCTCTGCTCCTATTGAGCCTTGACAATGATGTGTTACATTATTGTTCCTAAGCACTGGGGAACAATGTATAATTGAAGCAGTCTCTGTTCTATTCCCAATTTTACAAGTTACATAGAAATGGTTAGTCTTTATAAATTGGTAATTCCAACACTTTATTTGGGGTAAGATTTGGCATTGCATTCAAAGCACTGTACCTTCCAGGTTGACTCTTCCTATTTCTTTTTTTTTAATGTGTTTATTTTTTATTAGTACCTGTTTGCAGTACATAATGATTACACTCATTGTGCAGATTTGGTAAATGTACATAACATACCTTAATTCTTCTTACTTCCCAGTTTCTCTCCTCTAATCCCGTTTTTATTTCTCGTAGCATCTTCATTTGTGAAATCTAGCTGTGAAAGATGTTAGTAGATATTTTCACCCATGCCCCATCCTCTTTGTTCTTCCTTTATTTGATGTGTTTTCCTATTCTTTGTTTCTTTTGACAAAATTTCAGATTCCAACTGAAACTTTTCCATACCCAACAAAGTCATTGGCAACTGGGAATGTTGTGTATGTATCTTCTTATTAATTGCCTTATGGCTTTCTATAGAGTTAAACCATATTACCCAGGTAGTGATATTTGAACACAAATGCACAATAAGCACTAAATAATTTATCCCTAACCTTTCCAAACATTGCCATACTCTCTGGTGACTTGGGCAGCAGTGGTAATTATATTTGTAGTTTTGTCTTCTTTGTCAAAACTGACAGTGGTTTTTCTGACACCACTAAAAACGACACTGATAGTATAGTCTTTGGGGTGGCCTAAATATTTTTTAAGGAAATAAATGTCAAAAGACTGTGGAAGCAATCATATTACTGGCACTTGAAATCATACCTCACCATGCCAAGGTAAAAATAACTTGGGACAACAGATCTGACTTTGATTAAGGCCAGTGTAGAAAACAGTGAGACTGAAGCCATACATTTTAAGTTCTTTTGCCTATTTCTCTCACTGAAGCTTCACAGGGTATAGTAACTTTGTCTTTGAGCTGCTCAAGCATCTAAAATACTACGTTTTCTTTTAGTGCTCTTTAACTTAGACAATTCTGGAATCACATTGGCAACTTCTTCAGAAGCCAGGCAGCACAGAGCAGGAACAATGAAATGGGAAGATGCAATACTACTGGAAAGCAGTTTCTGAATGAGATTCTTACTTCATTTCTGGTCAAGGAAGGCCAGATGTTAAAGGAGGCATTCAAAGGAAGACTGAAACAAATAAACGTTTAACTATTGACATTCTTTACATTTTTGAACAAAAGCACTTTACTTAACCATTCTTGTATTTAGATAACAATCATAGCTGCAACCTGAAAGAGAATTTGAGTCTCATTTCAATAATTTAGTACTATTTTTACCAATGTAAAATAAGCAAAATGCCTACTCAGAGAGAAAGAAATTATACCCAGCACAAAATACATGGAACCTTTAAAAGTGGTCTCCGCCCTAAGCTACCAACTGTGTTTTCCAAATAACTGGCCTTTTACCTACAAGATCTTGTCTCCATGCACCCTGGGGAGGCAAGGTTGTGAGAACCAGCTTGGTAACAATAAATCGGTTCTATTTTCACAGACCTAAAGTCATAGCTTTTCTCTTTTTTGGGAGGGAAAAAGGCCTGTCAATTTTCCTTTATCCCCCCCCCCCGCCCTGCTCATCAGGGCTGAGTGTTTCCAATGTATTTCTATCTCAAGAATCTCTGCTCAAGAATCATGAGGTGACTTTTTATTGTCCCTCACATCAAGCCCAGACCCTATAGCTTAACATTTTCTTTTTGGATAGTCTCCCTAAGAATCAGCACCCCAACCCCTCTCTATCCTCCACAGCCCAAGGCATTTCCCAGTTTCTGCCCTCCCATCTCCTGCTGGGAGTTCATGTTCACCCCTGGGCTTCTTCCTGCTGTGTTTCTTGACCAGGGTTCACTGAAGTTTTCCTTGCTCCCACAGATTAGGATACACTTCTTATTCCTTTACTCATTAAAAATCAGAACTTTTGTTTAATCTACCAGTCAAAAAGTTTTACAGCTTTGTTTTCCTTAATTTGTATTATGAAAGCAAAAATCATTGCCTTGGGGCTTTTTAAATACAGAATTATCATAATATGGAATATGCATTTTTCCAATGCCTTTTTTCTCCATTTAAAGAAACTGATATGCTCCTTCCCTTGAAAATCACAAGCATGTTTAATTCCTAAACTCACCTCTAGTCAGTCTAATCTCATGCTTCTGCTTTGTCATTTTATTTTTTTTAGCTATTCTTTCTTTGATGCTTATAAGTTGCACATATCCATTTATTACCTACATACTGGGTGTTGTATTTGCTTTTTCAGTGAAATCGGTGCACTTCTTGAGAACACAACTGTGCCTTATACTTCATTATTTCTGTCTAACCTAATGTCAATTATGTGATAAATTATTAAGTTCCTATCATTAGTTTTTTTCTTCTTAATAATATGTAATTTCTAATATTTTGAAACATATTCCTGCCTGAACTATAACTGGGGAGCATTGTTTTTAAAAACTAAACACTGACAATCCCTGTGTTTTATAAAAGGAAAATTATAGTCTGTAGGCTTTGGGCAAACTCATACACAGGCAAAAAACACTCCAAATATAACCAAGGGATAATGATCTGAATATTTTTCAGTTGAATAAGGCTTTCAAGGTAATCACTACCATATATTTAGTGACAATTTTTTTCAGTTACTAACAGGTTTTGGGAGTCTGTGGATGTTTTCTTCATTAAAATGTTGCTTACAATCTACCCCAACTTGTTTTTTCAACACTAATTTATCCCTTCACAAATTATGCCTGTTCAGAAAAAAATATGTGAGTAATACTTTCCATGCATTTTGCCAAACCTGTTAAGAAACATTCCATTTGTTCTTCCAAAACTAATGTTTATGTTTTCTAATAGACATGACTGTCATTTGAAGCCTGATATTTTACAAGATTTCTTTTACTAGTTTTGAAGAAATATTTTGCTCATGTCACACAGGTATTCATTATCATGATTTTCACTGAGTGCTGTATCAAACACAATTATGAAACAAATCTCCAGAAGATACTGATAAAGAAAAAACATTTTTCATACTATTTTAGCATATACTTAGAATACCCTACATTGCACAGACATAGAAAGTCCCATACTATTGAAAAAGACACTACTTCAATTTAAAAGAAAAATTAACTTTATTTTCTCCCGTTTAACAATGTATTCAAAATTAGATTCATCTATCTTTGGTTTTAAATATTCAAGGAAGAACAATAGCCTTCTACAATGTTGTTTACCCATATGGGTTTTGAAAAATATTACTCAAGAGTGGCTATTATTCCTTTTTTAGTAAGAAAAGAGTAAACATACTATTTCAATTCTTAATCATTTACGCACACTTACTTCACATACACTTTATACTTTTTCTTTTGTTGAGCAGCAAACCTCATCTGTATGTAATGAGTGATCTTTAAAGATAATGAGTGTCTTTAAACATGTTTCTTGATTTATGTTATTGGCTCAGCAACTATTCCCAGGAAAAATGAGGTCAAATGTTTCCAAATACGCCCTTCTCACCTTTTTGTTCACACATCTATTTTTTGCTAAAATCTTGTTTTCACAGTTGTATTTTATTACTGATGCTCACAATGTGTGGTCCTTTTCTAATAAGGAAATAGGCATAGGGAAACACTGTGATTGATTTTCTCTCTTACTGTAATCCTTGCCTTGTGGGAATCTGGAACTTTGTGATTTGCTGTCATCTCCCCACTCCCTTTTCTTCACCGAATACACATTTATTGGGTGGGGAGCACATGTTGGTGCCTCCTAACTGCAGGTTTATGAAGGGGCTTGCAGAATACTTTTCCCCAGGTGCATCCATCTGCACCTGTACTTCTGTGGTTGAGGTTGTAGCTGAATTGTCAGATCAGTCAGTCAAACAGTTTGTTCTTTTTAATGGATTTTAATGGTACCCAGCTAAAATGCAACACTGCCCTAAACTGACAGGGCAAAATGGTGAATTTTATAAGGATAACCTAAATTATTTACACAGAAATCTAGAGCAGCGCCATGCTTAGCAGGCCTAGAAAATACCGAACTTAATATCAACTGTTTTTGCCATTGTACGTAGTGCTAAGGAATGACATTTTGGCTTCCAATTTGTCACTCAGGTAACCACATAAGTGAAGATAGAATATTTTCTAAGCAAGATTCAGATTTTGAAAAAAATTTGAAAAACAAACTAAAATAGATATTTAAAACAAAGAAATCCAAGAGGTGATGAATTTAGCTTGAAAAGTCATTAATCCATCCCTTTAGAACATCACAGAGAACAAGACATTCTCATATGCTGTTGTCTTCCTTGTTCTGCAATCTTAGAGCATTTAACAACATATTAATGGTTAAAATTTAAAAACCAGCAGTAGATTGGCTAAAGGAAGTACTGTAGACAAATGGTAGAAAAACAGATCAGCATGGAGTTGAGATTGACAAATTAACTATAATAGATGTTTTAAAATTTTATTTTACAATGTCTTTTAAATCATAGGACTTGTGACATCAGGTTTATAACTAAGTTAGAATATGACTGTAACAACAATAACTCATTTTTCACTGAATATATTATGTATAGACAGTATTTAGCACATTTTAATTTCTTCAGTCCTCACAATGATTCCATGATGTAGTATATTAGTTTCCTAGACCCGATAAAACAAATTACCCATGACCATAAAGGTTAAAGCAATAAAACTATTTTTCTCAAGTTATGGAAGCTTAAAGTCCAAAATCCAGGAAAGCACAGTGCTTCTGGATGTTCTTGGGAAGAATCCATTTCTTCGGTGCTTCTCCCATTTAGTGACCATTAGCATTCTTTGACTTGTGATTACATCCCCCTCTTCCTTGCCTTGTGACCTCCTCCCCTCTCTGTGTCCTCTGCGCATGCTTCCTAAGGCTGCTCCTCATTAGGTTTGGGCTCGCGTGCATAAGTACAGGATGATCGCTTCATGTATTGAATTTTAGTTTTCGCTTTAGCTTCATTCCATCTCAGCTCGGATAACATTCAGATGTTCCCAGGATTAGGATGTAGATATACCATTTGGGAGTCGCCATTCAACCTCCTACAAGTAGGTAGTATTACTATATATTCATTTCACAGATAGAGAAATGAAGCACACTGTTATTAAAATATGACCAATCATAAGTGTTTTACATACACTGTACTTTCTATTTAATGTTCATAACATTCCAAATAGTAGGTACTGTTATTATTTACTATTTTCTCTTTTGGTGTGGGGAATCAAACTCAGGGCCTCGTGCTTGCCAGGCAGGCTATGTCGCTGAGCTACATCCCTGACCCTGGTACCGTTATTATTATTGCAATTTTACAGACAAGAATACCAAGGCAGAAAAAAACCATTGTTTTTCTCTTAATATCATTTAGACAAAAAGTTTCACGGAAGATGTCTCACAGAAATAAATTACAAATAAAAATGTGTGGTAAAACACATAGTACTAAAGGGCATGAAAAAAAAGAGGGGAGGAAAATAGAGACAACTATATGTGGATTACACTTTTAAGTAGTTGGTTAGGTATGGTCTTAGAACTGATCAAAGAGCAGAGGTTAGTGTGAAACCAAATAGGTATCTGAGAGGAAAGGATTACAAGAAGCAAAAACTAGCAAGTGCAAAGACCTTGAGGTGTGTTCTGTAACCACAATAAAGAAAAGAGAGTAAGACTTAGTAGGCTCTCTCCTCTCTCTTTCTGTCTTTCTCTCTGTCACTCACTGTTTCTGTCTCTGTCTCTCTCCCCCTCTCTCTCTCAATGGGAAACACAGGCTTTTCTCTTAGGAAAGTTAATTGCACTTGACTGTAAATAAGAGTAGCATATATGGATCTAGCTCAAGAGACAGAACTGTGCAGAAAGAAAAAAACAGAAGTTAGTATCAAATATGGTACTCCAAAGCCAGTGTTCAACCCTCCAAACCAGGAGGAATTTGTGTCACACTGACAAGTACATTAAAAAAGTCTTCAGGGCCAGGGATTTAGCTCAATAGCATAAAAGCCTACCTGGCAACCGTGAGGTCTTGAGTTTGATTTCTGGTACAAAAAAAAAGTTTTAGATTTTAGAAGTTAACTTTGATGTTGGGTCACTAAATGAATTTTATAAAATGAAAATACTCATATTTTACAAAATAAGTTTAATCTTCCTTTCTAAAATCATGGACAGACTCAGATATGGGTTATGCTCATCATCAAAGTGCCATTGGCCTTTGTCACTACACCGCAGTGGACATGAGCTTGGTACGTCAGCTTCAACTGTACCAGAGCAGACAGGCCCAATGCCTGGCACATCTGGTTAAGCAGTCCAGTGGAACTTCACAAGGTCGACAATCTGGAAAAGCATAGCCTAATACTTTTCCTGTTACTGGAAATAAGATATTTTTCCCACAATCATTTTGGCATCTAAAAAATAGAAACTTCCTAAGAATAGAAATTTTAAAAAGGCTTCACAATTTATTAGCCCTCTTTTGACAGCTTTTATCATCAGTATACACCAAATAAATTTTGAGTGCAGTTTATGAGTTCTTTTACTCCTTATTTCTCACCATCTCCATTGGATGCAAACACAGCCTCAAACACATTCTTGTCAGGTTCTGTGCATGCGTGTGTTTGGAGAAGTACTTTGTTTATGGAAGCCAAATAATCACTTCAGAATCATATTTTTCTTTACTGTCCGAGGAGGATGGGGTTGGGGTGCAGAAGTGGCTAGACTATTCTGCAACGTGAGCCAAATGGACAAGTGAGCAGGATTTCTGGGCTGGTGTTAATGCATAATCTACCTGAGAAGGGATTTGTTAAACCAGCCCAAGGTGGATTTTTTGCCAGCTATTGCTTCAAAAATTGGTTTGTTTTATCTTATTGTTTTGCTTTTCTTTATTGTATGCTGTGTAACAGGAGCCATGATTCGATTGTGCCCTGAAGGAGCAGTGGGAAAACATTAATACCCTAACTCTCAATTGTCCAGTTGAAGCTTAGGGTACTCACATTTATACAGTAGGAAATTGTATCTATTATTCATTCACTTATCAGTAAAAGACACATGAAAAACCACTTCTAACTTTTCATATTTCTTGCATTTTTTTATTACAGCATTGTCTTGATACTTCTATGACAGAAGCAAGTAAGTAACAGATGTTTAAGTGTGATGTGAAAACCGCTGAATATAGATACGTTAGGCCTCTCATCAAATTTCATTCTCTAAGTAAAAAAAAAATCCTAAGCAGAATTATGAATGTGTTCATAATCATTTAAAGAGTCCAAATGTAATGTTGAAGTCAATAAATTCTTTCACAACCTCTACTTTTCCTAGCTCATACACACCCCGTTCTGCTCATCTATTTGAGTTCTTGGTGTCCTTTTAAATAAAACACTCCAGAGGTTGTGAAGTCACTGCTCTGTATAAGAGCAGGGTATTTCTAGATATCTTTAACATGGATAATTAAAGTATTAATAATAAAATAGATTAAAAATGATTTAAATCTCCTCACAATGTTTTTATAGTAGATTTAATGAGAAAAAAATTGATAACATACTATACTGTGAAAAGTTTAGGATTATAGAATTTAACAGAAAACGATTTCTCCTGCCTAAGATAGACATATTATATCTACTATCAATAATATATTCTCTGATTTTCACACACCAAATAATAAAGTTGGTTGAGTTTGACTTTCTGTGACTGCTAATTGTTTTCTTTGCAGGATATGTGAGACACAGTATAAAAGCAGAAGTTGAACACCATTGCCTAGGTTTCCTCCTAGAAGACATAGAATTGATGATGGTTCAGCTTGCCCAGCCTCTGTTAGAGACTGAGTTTGTAGAGTTCAGAATGGACCTGCATAGTAAGCATCGACCACCATTGTCTTAGTCTTTGTGCTACAAAGTGCTTATATTCTAAAATCTAACATACTGCTAATACAAATGGAATAGTTGGGCAGTTTGATGTCAGAACAAGACTATGGTAGTTAAATTAGTCATGTAAAACTGATGGTGTCGTTTCTCTCACTTTTAAGGTGGTGAGGAGGGAGAAACGCCCATCCAGATGCTTGGCGTCCTGTGCTGTGCCCGAGGGTCTGCAGCACAGGCGTTAGTCTTACTAATGCTGGAGGAGGCCTGTAATGTGGTATTCAGTGTCATCTTCTCTGACTGGCTGTATTTTAAAATGAAGTAGCTCAAACCTAGGGCATCCTGCATCCAGCTATTTTTCTGTGTGTGTCCCTTTGAGTCTGTCAGCAGCCTTGCCCTGTCTTCACGACAGGTCTTAGAGAGGTCAGTTCCCACACAAGGCCAATGCAGACTGTGAAAATGCAGGAAAGGCAGGGCCTGTATGCACTGGACAAATGGTTAGTTACATTTTTCTATTTGAGTTGAAAAGACCTGTTATGAGAAGCTCCATGTGCCAGGTTTGCAATAATGAAAAAAGACCACAGAATTTCTACACTGGTTTTCTCTTGCTTTCTACTGTCCTAAGAGTTTTTAGGAATCCAGAAACTGAAGTAAACCTAACATGCACAGAGTGGATGAGATTGTGTTTTTATCATCTGAGAATTTAATTAGGACTCAAGATTATTATGTGGTAGAGCAGTAAAAAGTGATGGAAAGAAATTACAGTGTATACAAGGTATGAATATGCAGCCTGAAAGCTTACTTTTTTTTGTTTACAAAAGACAGTATTGTAAGTTCTTGATACTGTGCTGTAGAGTAGTGTAAGCGGGAGAGTTTAGACTTCAGAAGAGATAATGAAAAAGCCAACCCAAGCATCATGCTGGTTTAGCATTTTTCTTAGAAATTTTCTATTCAATTTAACAAAGCAATTATTTTATTTTTTATTTTGCTTTTTTATGTTGGTCTTGTATTAGCTTGTGAAAGTTCATAAAAGCTGAAGCTGCTTCTGTAAAATCATTTTCCCAAGAGACACTTGTAACATCATTGTCTTATATGGAGACAGGAAGGCAATGTTTAACCTTGTCAGGTGTAGCTTTAAAAAAGAAAAGAAAGGAAAAGAGCTGGGGCTAGAAGCTTAATGTCAGATGAAGAGAGAAAGAAGTAAGAAACTTTGTTGCTAGCTTGGAATTGGTAAGAAACCCAGTTTAAAGGAAGGAAATGTAATACTATACTGTAGACAGTAGCTTCCTTCGAAGTAACAGCATAGTAAGGTGTAAAACTGTACAAAGCTCAGAGAAGTTTGCAGATTCTCAGATAGTTAATTGGTTGTGGAAAACAGCTTAGAATAAAATGGTGATTAAAGGGTGTCATTGATTTCGTCTATCAAATTAAAGAAGGTTGTGAGATTTAGAATTTACATTATTCTCACCACTCTGCTTGGATGAATTATGTGCTGTTCCAGTTTGTCTGCTTACGCTAGACTTGAGGACATGGTCAGCTATCCCAAAAATAAGAGGACATATTACGGTAATCACCCCTAATTTTCCTATCAACCTAATCTGAAGCCCTTTATAACTTATACTGTCTTATTATGGCTGATCTTATTTGAATGTGGTTTGTTAGATTGCTACTTTGTATTGACTGATTTTATTTAAATCTGTTGTGATGGATAGCATCAAGTCTAAGAGTATAGGCAACTACACTGAAGATGACAAGATTCACTAAGATACCCACTCTGGTTTGATCATTACTTGCTTTTGAAGTCTTATAATGTCTTTAATGCTTTGTTTTTATTAATGTTGTTATATACTGCTGAGACACCATGGTAATCATTGTAGATCACCTTGTATTGCGGTTTTAAGTGACTTTTCTGCCTCATGCTGTTCTAGGAATTGTTTTATCTTGCTTTGTTTTGTTTTTCCTGCTAATACAAAAATGATAGATATACATGTAGAGACTCACGCATGTGTAGAGCTTATAAACAGTTTACACGAACCAACTATATAACACATGTTGAAATAAAGAACTACTTTGAAAAAAAAAAGAGACACTACAATACCCAGTGCTGATTCCATAATGTCATGATGTGAAGTCCAGCAAAACTATCACTTTTTGTTCAAAGTGATCTTAGCTTGCTTTGCCTTGTCTAAGTTCAACACACATGAAGGTATGGACAGCTGTTTTGAGGAGAATGCGAGACATTATGACAGCCATTCACGGCTT
>PVJX010010770.1:0-55674 GCA_004027295.1 Dolichotis patagonum
TGGGCAACCAAAATGAACAGACTTCTCAGAAGTACAAATGGCCAATAAATACATGGAAAAAAAAATGTTCAACACTTCTAGCCATTAGAGAAACGCAAATCAAAACACTACTGAGATTCCATTTTACCTCAGAAAGAGTGACTGTCCTTAAGAAATCAGACAACTAGCTGGGTGTGGTGGTACATGCCTGTAATCCTGGCACTTAGGAGGCTGAGGCAGGAGGATCTGCACAAATTTGAGGCCTGCCTGAACTGCATAGTGAGTTCAAGACTGGCCTGGATTACACAGTGAAATACTGTGTCAAAAAACTAAAAATAAAGAAATAAAAAAAGAAACAAAGAAAACAACGCTGGTTTAGGTTGCAGGAAAAAATGGGACTCTTCTTCATTTTTGGTGGGAATGCAAACTATTACAACCATTACAGAAATCAATATGGAGATTCCTCAAAAATCTAAAACAAATTCAATTCAACACAGTGCTTTCTCTGCTAGCTGTCGTTCTGAGCTAAAGCATCATACTGCACAGATACATGCAGACGACGCGTATGGCAGCACAATTTACAACAGCAAAACCTGGAAGTGGCCCACACGCCCCTCAACACTACATGGATAAAGAACAGCTGACTGAACTACTGACACTGGTGACACCGTTGTGTGTGGCCTGGGACAAAGAAGCCGGCAGTTGTACGTTCGCTAATGAGATAAGACAGGAACACAGGGAGACAAGACAGCATGAAAATAAAAACACGGTTTATAGAAACAAGAAGCCCCTTGTGCAGTTTTCCCTGAGTATTCCTTAGTAACTGCACTCTCCGGATTTCAGAAATGCTCATGTCTGAAAGTACAATGTGACCTTTTCACACATGGCAACTGAGAAAAGCATTTTCTTCCATGAAGAAAACCACGAAACCTGGTGATTTTGGTAATTTTATAGCTTTTCTTCTTGTAAATGCTTTTCATGTCTTTAATTTAATAAACCTTTCCTTGGGGGCCGGGGATTTAGCTCAGTGTCTTGAACACTTGCCTGGTAACCGCAAAGTCCTGAGTTCGATCTGGGTACTAAACAAAACAAAAACCAAAAAACCTCAAAAACAAAAAAATCTTTCCTTGGGGCTCCTTGCAAATCTTTCATGTACAAAAGCTTTTTTCTCTCTAAATCTTTTAGTTTTTACTTGGTATACACATTTTATTTTAGTATATGGTAGTTTGAACCACTAGCAGAATGGTTTAAGAGATTCGAACTCTACTTTGGCATATCTGTAAAAACACTCTGAGAATCAGAAATCTCTGACACATATCTTGCTCTATTATGAAAGTCACAACTCTCTGATAGCATGTAGAAGAATCAAGAGAGAAGGGCCTTGTCTGAAAATGCAGAATAGGTGCCTACCACTGCACTCAATCACTAGACCGTCAGTATGTAATACTGATACAAATCCTCCCAAGTTTATCAGAGAGGTGACATGAAAACACAGAGTTTTAAAAGATTACAGTAAAAGAGAATTCCTAACCTAGAAATAACTTCTTTTAATTCTGGTAATGGATTTAAATATTTTGTTTGGCTCAGTCTTGGGAAAATAAAAGCAATAATGCTCTTCATGTGTTCAAGCATTTCAATACTTACACTTATTAATAGTGTTATTTTTTCACATGTTACATATTTTGGATTAGCTACCTCTGAAAATATTTTTAAGGTATTAAAGATACTTTGCTTTTGCTAGAAATTGTTATTAAATCATAAATGTTCCACTGGATCCTCAGGAGAGTTTTAAAATTTAATTTTAAGTGAGTTTCCTGTGTACTAAAATGGTTTATGTTTTAAATAGCACATACAGTGATGAAGGGTGAAATACTTTCTGATTCAGGTCTGGACAACTGCCCTGTCAACATCAATGTTGTATTTCAGGCAAGAAATGATTCACCTTCTGTACTGGTTCAGTAATTAGATTTTCCAAGAAATACTCTACAAGTCAATGTACATGTAACTTTAAGACAAGTTAATAAGAAACAAACAAGCTAAAAACTTCCAAGGATTTTTCAGAGCCTTTTCTAAAATTTACTTAATCAGATTAAGTAAAGTCAGGTCATAAGCATATTATTTTTAACTGGAAGGTCTAGCTTGCTTTATAATTCTCTTTTCTTTAACTGTTTAATCAATTTTAGTAATTTGTCATGGTGAATAAACTTTTATAAGTGGGTAGGATCCCATTATAATGAACATCATTCTTTTGTTCATTTCTCTGACATTCTTCACTGCCTCACCACAGACTAGAAAAAAATGGTTTTGCTGATATAACAAAGAAATCTGTTGAACATTTAAAAGTCACAAAAATGCAAGTTTCCATTCAGTAAGTAGTTACTTTAATAAAGTTGTTTTTCAGATATTTATCTACTCTAGCCACTCACTTAAAAATATCCTATCAGATTGATTATCAGTAAAGTGACATGCTTTTTCTCGTTTCAGTTATGTGGTATAGTTTCCTATCACAAATCTTACATCTTATGAAGTGTACTACTGTCTAATCATCTGCAGAAAAATTTTCCCTATGCTTGTCCAGGTTTTATATAGAATGGAATAACGAGGTCATTTGTCAAGTGACTCATGTTGAATATATTTACTCTTACTTGTCTACACCAGAAAAGCAGTATTTCTCTAACATAGGTCAGCTAGTATTTAACAATCATATTCTACAGAACCACAAACATAACAGTGTTAATTGATGTGTTGGATGTACAACAATAACCCACGCAAGACAGACTCATAAAGGACTTGTCGGATAACCAGTAGAATACTGCAAGTCATAGCAGAGTATTTGGAAGTATTCTATTTTGAACTGACTATCCCACTTTTCTTCCACATCTTTCAAATTCATTCTCACCAGGTATTTATTAAGTCAACTTGACTACACTTGATTATTAGAGATCAATAAATACTTGCTAAATGGAGAAGTCAAATACAGATATTCCTTAAATGATTGACTTGGTTGATGAATTGGTTGCTAAATCAAGAATTATATTTAGTATTTACAATATTAAGAACAAAGAAATGACAAAAGAAAACCCCAACTTGATGACCCTTTTATTCCGTAACTCTTGTGTACAGTACTGTAATCTGTAAGAAAATGTGAAACTACAGTGCTGTACTGTACAGTGCAATGTACAAACATTACAGTACTGTATAAACAAGGTGTATTGTACAAAAACAGAGGGTCCACAAACAGGAGGTACAGAATTGTACAAGAAGACATTCGAGCTGACACGTTAGTCACTGAACCCTTCAAAGTCCTCATCAATATCATCATCGGAATAATGATCAGGAGAGGCAGAAGGCCCACAGGGAAGGGAGACGAAGTAAACTGGGGGAATTAAAGCAGGAGCCCAGGGTGTAGCTGCCAAGAACCCCATCAGTGTGGTCTCTTTTGTCATTTTCTTTTTTCCTTCATACACTTCGATATTATCATAAAAGCTTCACTTTTGCGAACTGCTCAACATTTGGACTGATAACCTCTAGTTCTAACACAGCCACACTCACTTTTGAGAACACACTGCAGACAGTGTATTACGCACTATCTTCACTGAGAAATGCGTGGCATTCTCATGCGCAGAACTGAATACAGAGCACAAGAAACCACAAGGCCATATGGCCACTGGCATTCCTGCATCCTAAGTCCAAACAGCACCCCACAGTAGGAGGTGCAAAAGCCGTAAACAGGTAGGTCACTACACGAGGAATACCTGTACACCAGTATCCAATGCAAGAACCAATACCTCGGTTCTCAAAACTCCTCCTAGAAGCATCATTTTCCCAAAGAGAGCTTTAATCTGCATGGCTCTTTCTGTAAAATTACCCCTGCAGGCCTCGAACAAGTAACACCGAGCTGGGCTGTCAATTTATCTCAGCAGCACAAGTGCTTGCCTGACAAGCGCGAGGTTGTGAGTCTGGCCTCTGGTGTAAGATAATGCTAATACCAATACTAACACTGAGCTATTCTTTAGCGGTGGTTACGTAAAATCGGGTAACGGGTAACGTATACTTGTTACATGAAACAGTGGAACTAAGTGTCTGAAACAGTAATACCCAATCCAGTGCTTAGTTAGATAAGACCACAGTAAGGTTAATATACTTTCATGAAATGTGTCATAAGACAACTTTACAATGAATTTAAAGATCTCAATTGGCTTTGTGAAATTTTAAATTGGACATTTTAAACCACAACACAGAATAAATGTTCTAGTTAGCTGAGCAAATCGGCATTGTAGCTAGGAAAACACTGAAGAAAGCAAAAATACAGAACAAAAGTAGAAAGGTCATTTCAAGGCTATTTTCCGTAAAAGGTGGGGAAAGAGAAACAAAACAGAAAAGTAACTGGTTAACATTAATTACTTCAGGTGGTTTGGTAAGCATGGAAAGACAGGGAACTTCATTACCATGGTGATTGAAACAGCCTGCTTTGGAAATTTGTGCTACTGTATCTCTCAATTACTCCTGGAAGGTCAGATAACAACTTAGTTTTCATTTGGCGACTTTAGTATGGGTAACGTTAGTCTGATTTTTAGTTTGATCTGTTGCAGTGCAGTGCAGTAGCGGAGTCTAAAGCAGCAGTCTCCTGTAACTGTTATTTTACAAATGTAATTATCACTTACTCGAGAGCTTCTTTGGGCCAAGCACCTGCTAGGGGCCTAGGGCTAAGGCGGTGGGCAGAAAAGAACTTTTGCCTTCTTCACATAGCTTTCCCTCTTTGAAGACCGGTAAGAAGAAAATGTGTTAAGTACGAAGATAAGGAAAGTAACTAGAAAGAGACAACGGTGGCCAGATTCTGGAGGCGGCAGTGTGGTGAGAGGAGTTAAGAGGCTTTCTTTTTAAAGAAGACTTCTTGAAGAATGAGGAAACATGAACAATGAGGAAAAGGTAGTAAGTCAAAACAGGCAAAATCTAAGAGCATGGTCATAACTCTGTCTTCATTTTAGAAGATATTATAGGTGGCTGGTGATACAGCTCGGTGGCACAGCGCCTGGCTGGCACGCGCAAGGCCCTGAGTTGGATTCCTGGTAAAGGAAAACAAAAAATAACAACAAAAAGGTTCTAGAAAGCACTGCTTACATCCCAGAACTTTTTATCTGTCCTTTGACAGGCAGCTCATAATGTCCCTGCCTCCCTGGAATGTAATCCACTCGCCCCCCACCCCCAATTTACGAAACCAGACTGTTGAACTATTAGCAAGTTTCTGATGTCAAACTTGCTTCACAATATAATCAGTTTTCTTCTCCCATTATGTTCTGCCAAAATTGTTAACACAGTTACATACTGAACTATGCACATGTAATAAAGCTAAGCATTTTTAGTGGTGCTGTGTTAACTTATAATTCTAATGATTATCTATGCCGTTTGGTAGAATCTTGCACTAAATGCACACGTTTGTATCAATAAAAATACTCAGTAAATCTATTATGAAAAAAACCATCTATTCTGTAAGTATACAAGCTACAGCCATAATGAAAATAAACTCTGGCCCTGATACAATTTTATTTTGGTTTTCTGTCTGAGACAGGGCCTCACCATGCAGTTCAGGCTGGCCTTGGGTTCACTTTGTAGCTCAGGTTGGTCTTGAACTCACAATGATCCTCTTGCCTCAGTCTCCCATGTGTTAGGAGTACAGACTTGTGGCACTACACTCCGCTCAGACATAATTTTAAAGCTTTAACTTTGTAATTATTCTAATTGTCCTTAAATGACAAAACACAAAGATAGAACCCAAAATAGAAGTTCCACTGAAATAAGTACAAAGGATATGAAGGAAATGACTGAGGGATTGATAAGGTCTTACCAAAGTTTATTTGGTAAGAAGTAACTTTATCTTCAGATGACTGACAATCATTATTATATTTACTCTCACCTCACTTTAACTAAAAGGTAGAAGGGCACCTATAAATAGTTTTTTAAATCTCAGAAATGCTATTATGCCTAGATTTACCTTATGTCTGGGAGTCAGTCTGTACTTATCTAAACTTCATATATGATTAAATGTTCTCAGGAGTACAGCTGTAGTTACTCTTTAGCTAGAGTTCCAGGAAGCACGAGGAGTTTCCTTATTTACTCTGCTCCATTAATGGCAGCTGGTGTATTTTTGACCATGATTGTGGTCACATCACTCACCTTCCACTGTGTATGACAAATTGGCCTTTTTCTCTTTAGAAACTGGCCTTTGTCTCTTCTTGCTTCATCTATGAATCAAAATTGCATTATTTTTGAAATATTAATCATAGATTAAAAATAACTACTTTATAGTTAATACAATTTTTTGGTGTGCAATTAGTAAACATTTATTTTTAAAATTAAAACTATAATTTAGAAGGCTCAAGCTAAGCAGCAAAGTGAAATTTATATTTGCATTACAAGAAATATGAAAAGAACGGCAACTGACTCTAATTTGCAAAACCATTTTAAAGAACCTAAGTGGAATATTTGCTTAAATAAAAATAATAAACAGAATGGACGACCACTTATCAAGAACATTGTATAAGGCAGTTCCATAGGATGTGGTTAGACTACTGTTCACAAATTAATAAACCCTTTCTACCTCTAGATATCTACAATTCTACAGTTCTCCCAGCAATAAAATTATACTTTCAAAGAAAGCTACAAAATCTGAAAACGTAATTTTTCAAGTAAATCACCAGTCCGTGTACTATATGAAATATCTCCCACGTTACATACTGAAAACTGAGCATGTCCCTGCTAAACTCATCTTCAACACAGTAAAAATTGCTGGGTTGTCAATGAACCATCCAAATCAGTTAATTCAAGATTCCAGCTCTCATTTCCAGCATTAGAATATTCACAGTACCTGCTGCTTCAAACACTGGAACTGTCTGATTTCACAGTTTCATCAAAGTTGACAGAGACCTGCTTTGGTTAGAAAGTTCCAGTTCCATTTTTAAATTTCCCTTTAAATAAAACCCAAGCGACTCCGCTTTTCCCTTAAGTGCAGGAAATCTGTGAAGTCACAGCTTCTGTTAGAGCTGAGCAGCGGTGTTGCCACAGCAACTCTTGTGCACTGACCACAAACACACCCCCACCCCATCCAGGAAAGAAAGCTTTGGCTCTGCCTACCAGTCAGTGGCCCTGGCAAACAGGCTGTGTTTTAGTTTGGCAGCCTCGAAGCACCACTCTACCGTCTCCCAGGAGTAAGTGTACCCTCAATAACCAAAATAAACTCCAAACCAAGTTGTCACGTGTGATTATGTAATTCTGCACCATGGTGAGTGTGTATTCTTTAGCCCTGTACAAACCTGGGATAGGAAAGTAGTCAAAAGTGATTGTCCTTCGGGCACAGAGGGGAAAAAACGAAAACTAAAGCATTCCCACGTTTATTCAGAATACATTTAAGCTTTTGCTTTTAGACTTTAAACCACAGAACTTGAGTTCTACAATAGTAATAATAATATTGGCCCCTGAGATTCAAAAACACATTTACTGAGTCTTACTTGTCAAGCCTTCTGCTGGATTCTTTCACATATTATTTCATGCAGTGCTCACAACAGCCCTGTGAGTAGGATTAGTATAACCACTACTTTACAGATGAGAAACCGAAACATTACATAAGCTAATAAACAACGAAGTCAGAATTTGGATCCAAGTGTCTTTACTCAAAAATTTTGTGTCCTTTTCTACTATACTAATTTTATAAGAAAATATTCCATTCTTAATTGAAATATTCACTTCTAAAATGAGTTTTAGATTTTATGGTATGTTTTATCAATACATTTTCTTAGTAACTTTTCTGATGAAAATATATTTGCTGAGCATGCTGACCCACATCTGTAATCCCAGCACTTGCTCTTGGGAGGCTGATGTAGGAGGGTGACTGTAAATCATCCAGCTTCAACTATACAGTGAGACCCTGTCTCATAAAAACCACAATCAACCCCTCCCAAAGTAAATCAGGAAATACATACACATCTGCATAGCTACACCTTCTTAAATAGATGGAAAACAAAAGGACAGAAGTAAAGGGCTGCATTATCGTCTTGGTGAGTTACTTTTTTGGTTTTTGCTAAGTTTAAATTACAGAACTTTTATCTCTGTGGAGGAAAGGTAAAGCTGAAGAACGGGTGTGACATGAACACTGAGTTTAGATGGAACACCCTGGGGAACCCCTCCAGGCCAGCAAGCTGAGAGGGAAGGCAAAGGAAAAGCGAGGCAAGGACACAGTCCACATCTTATTCAGACCAGAAAGAGAGAAGCCTTGGTCACTGCCATTGATTACTTTCAAGTTCCACTGAGTATCAGCTTGCCCATGTTCAGTCAGCTACTAATTTTCAGATATGGAAACACCTATACCATGGACTTTGTTCTCGGCATTAGCATGCATTACAGTTCATTTCCTCCCCAGAAGGTTCACAATTACCTCCTTTACTACACACACTTTCTGGGAATTTTCTAGAAAAACAGAAGCAGTTATTATCATCCTCATTATTTTTTGGTAGTACTGGGGATTGAACTCATGACCTTGTGCATGCTAGGCAAGCACTCTACCACTGAGCTATCCCCTGCCCAGAAACAATTATTTTTCTTAGCTCCCCAGATCCCTGACCTAAATTTTGCTTTTCTTTTTGAGACAGGGTTTCACTATGTGGTTCAGGCTGGCATTGAGCTCATTCTGTAGCCCGGGTTGGCTCAAACTCACAGCAATCCTCTTGCCTCAGTCTCCCTAATGCTAGAATTATAGGCTATCGTGTCCAGCGAAAAATTTTTTTATACCCAAAGACTGAACAATCCTACTAATGTGAATTCAGAGAATTTGGTAAATATGTACCTTTGGAATCATCATTTCTTAAAACTGCTACCCTACATTCTAGCTTTTCTTATAGCTTTTCTATCTGTCCTCTATTTTTACTTTAGTTGATGACTTGAGTTGCCTATTTAAGTGAGGATTTAAGTGAGAATTCAAGAATTCAAAAGAGTTGTAGTAGTTTTCATAGGCTTCTAAAACAGACAAGTGTAAATTTATTGTAAAGCATGCTTACATAAAGGATTTGATTATTACATCACTAATTTTAAAGTATAAAAATAACGATATGCCACATCACCTTGATTTTGTGCTGGGTAAGGTAATTAAATGTCTCACTCTCTATACTTTCTTATAAAAATATACCATTTTGGGGGGTGGTAGAAACTCACATTCTCAATTTATATTGTTGGACATTATATATAAAGCAAAGACTAAAAGTCAGCAAAAGTTATTAAGAAGGTAAAACAGATCACTGGTATTTGAAAAACTAGATTTGTAAGAGAATAGGAATAGTACTGTCAGTGAATTACTGTCTTATATATATGAATTCTTCTTTGCAATTGTCACATAAAACCAATGTAAAGACATTTTCACAAAACCACAAAACTATTAAGCTTTTATCTTTACCAAAAAAAAAAGATTTCAAAGTTTTAAAATAAGACAGGGAGGCAGCACTAGGAAAGTTAGAAATCTTTCTATACTTTGTTCATTTAATGTTGGTTCTTAAGGTTAAAAGTCTGCTAAGTGAAAAAGTGGAATGGTATTGATATCTCAGATATAACTCAATTTTGAACACTGAGCAATTTAGTCTAATTTCCTAGATTTAGCTTAAGATATTTACAGAATGAATAATGTTTCTAAAACATGATGAGTTTAGGCACTCTGGTCAGTAAGAAAAAAAGTATCATATTGTTTGGGATTCTTAGTCACCAAGCATTATTTTAAAAATATTCAACTTCATGTTTTATAGAGGCCAGAAACATGATTTGAAATTTCACAAATAATATATTAGATTAAACCACTTTAACAATCTGAATTCTTGCTGATGAAGTTCATTCAAGCTGACAGTTTTGGTATTGTATTACTGTTCCCACATGATATCATCTCTTCTCAATTTCATTTGAATATTATGAACTTGTACTGGATGAAAGTTGTTGCTTTTCTGAGAACAGTTAGCTTTATTAAAACATTTCCTGGGGCTATTTTTCATGGTCTTCAATTCTTGGTTACCGTCTTGCTGAATAACTGAAGCTTTATATGCCTTTAAGTTTTGAACTTTTTGCTGCAGTTTATAGACCTGAGAAAAAGAGAAAAAAAATCTAACATTTTAGTCAAAAAGATACTAAAAATATAGATGAGTTGAATTGATGGCCTAAAGATTACATTAAATTAAAAAGCTTAGTTAAGTTTTTAGTTATAGAACATTTATTATAAGTCAAACAACGTGCTAGTCATGTAGGAATATAATGAATACAATATCCTTGCTTTCTAGGAGCTTATTGCTGTGACTTGGGAATTATTTCAAGCAGAGGTAGCTGAGGAGGAAAAAAGTGTATTTGAGAAGGCTAAAGTAGGACAAGATCAGTATAGGCTGGAGAAGCAGAAGAAAGACAGTATGAAGATACGAAACTGATGAAAGCACGGAACAAAGAAAAAAGAACTTTTCAGGTGATATTAACAAAATAAAGGATATTATAATAAAAGATATTATAATAAAGATATTAACAAAATAAAGCAAAATAAAGGAAGAGCACTGGTACACATATAATTTTAGAAGTATCTTAAATTTAAAGTCCTAGTGAATATCAGAAAAAGTCAAAATAATAATTTCACTTTCCCTTTCTTGTCTAATAATAGAATAGACAGAATAAAGCAATCCTATCAACAAACCCAAACTCATTTCTTCAAAGTCTGACCCATTATTTATTAATTCACTGATGCAAAGGCCTAATTGGTAGAGCTGATGCAGGTATTGAGTGAGTACCTGGCTACCTATTTGCCTAGGAGGCAATTCTTATTACAAATTAAATTTGCCATGATAAAATGCTTAAAATTTTACATTGTTATATCCATTACGGAATATAAATCATAATTTTCAAAATATAAAATGTACAGGCTGCCTAAATTTTAAAAACATGGCTATTCTTCTATTCAAGTTTTTCCTATTCAATTCTAAGAAAGTGTACAAATTGTATCAAGTTTTATAAACTTCACCCCAAACAAGCATATGAAATTTTTTTACTTACTATAGCCTAAAAAGCCAATAAAGTGAAAATATTTGCTTCAAAAGTTTCATTTCTTTCTTTCTTGGTCATAAGCAGAAAAAAGGCAGTAACATTCTGCATCTTTATTACTTTCCTATAAAAGTGGGGGGGTTTATTTGTAAGATTAATATATTACCAACTTACATGAATGATGATTATTCAAGGTTTAAGGAAGAGCTCCCTCTGCCTTCTGCCCTAGCAGTGTAATAGTGCTGAAAGGTAAACTAGAGTCACTGTCTTGGGAAATAATGTACCTGTGATGCTTTAGTTAAAATGTTAAAAGTTATGCCATTTTTAGTTATTAAGACTTCAAAGATAAGTATACAGCCCTCAATACCTGTATCCTAACTATAGCTACTACAGCTAAGCATAGGACCCCAGGAAATGGGACATGGCCCAGATTATTTTGGGAAAGACGAAACAGTGGTACTGCTTTATAGCCAGTTTTATGTATAGTACTGCCTTACCGACTTGTGATTATAGGGGCATCATAAAGACATCAGGAGAGATGATGAGGGAAAAGGATGGCTGAAGGGGTAACTGGAAGGTTACTGAGGTCTTTCTTACAATTTTTCCAAAGCCTAAACACATAGCTAAACATTTTTGCTCCTTTTTCTTTATATTATCTTAGAGAGTTAGCTAGGAGGCCAAGGTCATGTAATGGGGCAGATGGTTCAATGACTTCTATCTTTTTACTAACCCACACAAAGATGCCTCAAATTAGGAAGGTCATATGAAGAAGTAACACTGAATCCAGATATATTATCTCTGTGTTAAACATTTTACTAAAACCTTCTTACCTTGTCCTGATGCTGCTTCAGTTTGGAAATTTGCTTTCCTTTAATTTCCATTTTCTCGACTAAACGTTCTAGTTCACATTCTATGCCATCACATATGGAATGGGTTTCGGTTTCCTTCATTTGTTTCAGGAGTTCTTCATGCTCCCTATCAAAGAACACACACCAAGGACTATTATAGTTCATATGATTTGAGATTAAATACACTTAGAAATATCTTAGGCTCTTAAAAACCCTTTACAAATTTTAATTCCTGATGATCATGGCTAATGTACTAAAGTTTTCTGATGCCTTTGGCTGAGGAATTAAACGATTCTCTTCAATTCAAACTCTGGAATTGGAAATACTGTACATAAAACTAGTTTCTGTATTTTATAGAGGTCTCACTTCAAGCAGTTGGCCAGCCAAATCACATAGTTCTGAAATTCCTGCTGAATATATATTTAAACATGGGGCATCATATAATGTGTCTCATACAGAATCTTCTATGGATGCTTCAAATTTTTGTAATACAGATCAGTTAGAGTCCAAAGGAGGAATTATATTCCTGCTTGTCTAATGAAATCATTCATTTAACTAAAAGACTCTAAAACACCAAAGAATTTTTCTTACAATAGCTTTTGTAAATTATAATGTAAGGTTACCAAACCTTATATATTAGATTGATGGTAAGGTGTCTATCAGTCTAGATTGTGAGAATATAGAAACTCCTTAAATTAGAGAAGTAATAATTATATAGTTAAACACATAAGAATACAATGAATACAGTGAAAAACAGTGACAATAAATCTGCAGATCAAAATAATGTGACCCCTGTTAGACATGGTGGTACACAACTAAACTCCTAGCTACTTGAGAGGCTGAGGTACACAGATTAAGACTGAGGCGAGCCTGGGCAATTTAGTGAGATCCTGTTTCAAAATAAAACAGAAATGGGGATGTAGTTCAGTGGTAGAAAGTTCAAATAGCTAAGAACTTTAAGAATTTATAAGTGCCATTCTTCTGGGGAATGAAAAAAAATATCTACAAATCTTGTCACTTCTACTGATACAGAATAAAAACACTTACATGCTCATTTGGTCTAGCTCATCTTGCATTGCCATCAAAAGTTCAGACAAACTGTCACAAATGGAAATAGACTTTTCTGATACACAGGGCACAGCTTTACACTGGGAAACTGTTCTAGGAGGCTCACAGAGACATCTGGGCTCGGTCTCTTGAGCCCGTCTTGGAAGGATATGTGGGCCACAGCGATGCATCTTCTGCTGAAGGTTCTGCCTATCTGCATTCACAGAACAGCCCGCGCCGGCAGGCTGAAGGGAGAAAAAAACTGCTGAGGACAATTTTAATGACGGCAGTTAAACAGCACTGACAAATACAGTGGAAGGCTTTTTGAACTATCTTTGTTTTTTCCTCTCACCTTTTTAGCCTCAAAAGGTGGTGCTCTAAACTTTGAATAAATTTGCAGAGGTGGTCCTCTTTTTAAACATTTAGTCTAAATATTGACAAGGGGAAAAGTAAACATTTTAAAATATATTTATAATATGAAGAACTCTCAAAACTGTACACTAAGCAAAAATAACAATTTGAAAAATCACAACATTAAGACAGTATATATTTTTCTTACCATTATAACTAAGGTTTATATAATACAACTATCTAAAATGTTAATTGATATAAACAAGATATTGATCAATCGATAAAGTACTAACTCCTCCATCTTTATTATGCAAATTCAAAGGCTATGAGCATAAATAATAAATTGTTTAAAAAACAATAAATGTAAACAAATAATAAATGTATGTAATTTTACATTCCTATTAAGTTTATAAAAATCGTTCTTATTATGTGCATATATGAAACTGCACTTAAGATTTACTGTTTTGTTAGCATCTGTTGTGTGTAATGCCTCTTCAAAAAAAGTATAAACAAATAAGAGTTTAAGACTAGAAAAACTGAAATGGTTCCCATTAGTTAAAAAAGATAGCTATAGCACCCATTCTATGCTCTTTTTTTGCTTTGGTTATCAAGTAAACTTGAGTTAAGTTTCTTACATGGCTGACGTTACTCTCTCTAACCCAGTCTTTATATAATTTTCTGTTCCTATATCTAAACACCATCATTAATTTCATGGCATTACTGTATATCCTTTATTATAAATTCTTAAAATACTTTCTGAAAAGAGATAGATATAAGAATTTAAAGGGTGAAAAGTGAGTGTTAAAAAATAAAGTTGTTTGGAAAAAAGCTTTATATGCATACCTTTGAAGATTTTTTCTTTTCCTTGTAGTGTTTTGAATTTGAAACTGAAGACATTAAAATTTTACTGATTTCAAGACCAGTCTGAAGCTATAATACCAAAGAAAAAATTCAAAAAATTGATTTGCATTAAGCTTCTTCAAATATAATGAAAATCAGTGTTAGTTTATAAGCATAGAAATGCTTCTGAGAGATGGGTGCTGTGGCACAGGCCTGTGGCTGCTCAGAACTGAGGCAGGAGGACTGCTTGAGGCCAGTTCAGGCCCAAAGTGGGCAACACAGTGAGAGGCTCAGCATCTCAAAAACCAAACCAAACCAAAGTCTTCTGAGGAAGAAAAGAAATCCAAAATATTTTCTTTGTGTAACGAAGTCAGTAAGTTTATTGGTAATTATAATTATTTTCTGTTTATAAGAGACTACATACAGTAAACTGAAAATAATCTACTGTAGGAGTTACTTAACTGAAAAAACAGAGATCTCCTGGCAATGGCATCCAAGTGACTGGCTGAGTATTTCATTATTATATCAAAAAGAGACCAATTAACAGTTTAGAAAAGGAATGTCAAAGAACGTTAGAGTCTAGGATGTAAGGTTTCGTTAATAAAACATAGACTAATAAGGCATATGTAATAGATTAATATTATTGACCTCAGCAGCTTTGTCTTGGAATAGCTTACGCTGATGTTCTTCGTCCTTAAGTTTTTCCTCTAGATGTTTAATTTTGTCCTAGAAGAGAACAAAAACTAGGATTGTGACAGAAAAATCTGAGACAAATACCATGTTTACTTTTCCAAACGGCGTTCTAAGAGTCTTGATTTTTTTTTTTTTGTTTGTTTGTTTGTTTGTTTTGAGGCAACGTTTCCCTGTGCAGTTCTGACTGGTCTTGAACTCACTTGGTAGCCCAGGTTGGCCTCAAACTTGCAGTGATCCTTCTGCCTCAGCCTCCCTGGTGCTGGGACTACGGGCGTGCACCAACATACCTGGCAAGTGTCTTGGATTTTAAGAGTTGGAAGATTAAAACAGAAAGTCAGTAAAAGGAATGTCAAAAAATGTTAAGATTTTTCTTGGTTTTCTTCCTATGCTTCCTTACCTGCTATTATACATAAGAAGAACAAAAGAGCCCAAAAAAAAAAAAAAAAAAAAAAAGAAGAACAAAAGAAAAGAATGTACACATACATTGACTTTATTAACTTGTATCAACAAAACCATACAAATATTTCTGGGAGTCCCAAACGTCTAGAAGGTCAAACAATCAGTCTTGGGTCTCAATGTTCCAGAAACAGAAAAATATCAATAAATGCCTACCATGTGCTTAGCTGGGGTGAAGGAAGACATACATGGTCCTTCCTTCATGTGTGTCACTTAGAAACGAGTCACACACATAAAACAAACCAATGACTGTGACTTAACGTGGACCATGTATACATTGCATAACCCTACACACGTAAGCATCACATCTTATATCTGTGGCGTCATTCAGAATAGGATAATAGTAACATTTTAAAGGGAGAACTTCAAGTGTTGAATAATTGAAGGAAGGTTTCAAAGAGAAAATTCTATGCAATGGAAAAGATTTTGGGGGAAGATAGTGGAGCGCAGGGGATCTAGGATAGGCTTGATGTCATCATAGGTAATAAAAGATAATCTTTTCAGTATCTTTTCAGTAAATTATTTGGCAAACTTAAATATCTTGCTGTCTTAGAAGAAGCCAAAATTACAATTTTACATCAAAAGGCAAACTCATTCATGTCATGACAGAACACATTTACTTTTATCTTTAAACACAAGAGTAGCTGGATTACTGAAAGTTGTAAATGAAATTTAATAAATCTAAGATTTACTGTATACTCACACCCAAGGCCAATTTCACTTACCACTAAAGATTTATTCCTGGGACCATCACTTCAAAGAAACAAGTAGAAGCTTACCTCAGCAGTCTTCTGAGTGGTTGTCAATCTAAAACATTCTTTTTCTAAGACATCAAGTTTTTCAAGTTTTGCATGCAGCTTCATCTGATCTTGTTCTTTTTCCTTTTGAAGCTGGGCCTGGAATAGATAAAAACAAAACCTGCATTTGGCAATTGATGCCAATGGATCAAGAATAGACAATTTCTGTGAATGTAAAACACAGTAAGAATGTACATATGAGTGTGACTCAGAAGGATGGAGAATTTTTTTTTTTGAGACAGGGTCTTGCTATGCAGTTCAGGCTGGCCTTAAGCTCACTTTGTAGCCCAGGCTGACCTCGAACTTTCAACAATCCTCCTGCCTCAGGCTTCTGAGGGCTGGAAGATGATGAATACTTGAATTAAAAAATGAGTATAGTAAAAACACACTGCCATTAAATTTCCTCAAAACACTATGTCCTTGCTTCAAACACACTTAACCCATCATTCTTGTCCACTTTCCTAGGTAGTTCTGGAAGCTCGCTTTTGTGTCTTTAGTTGTGCTGTCATGGCTCCCTCAATGTCTTGAACTGACTCAAAATGTTTACCTCTCATTGTCATTTTGTTTGGGGAAGAGCTGGTAGTTGCATGGCGACAGATCCAGTGAACGAGGTCGATGAGAACAGAGTGTAGTATTTTTTATGACTCTGCCTGTCCATTGGATGGCACTCAGCAGCATTTGCTGCATTAAAAAAAAAATTGTGCCTCCTAAAGACACGCATGAAAGAGGCCTTCCAGAACTGCACCCGAAAGTGGCGGGAACAAAGTGATCAGTGTGTTTGAAGCAGGGGGTGGTGTGGGGGATTCTGACAGGATTTAATGGACATGTGCCTTTCACTGTAATAATATTTCTTAATTTGAACAGTCACCATAATTTGGATTTTTAATTTAGACATTCACTATATTTATTCCAATTAAACTTAACTTCAGATGCTTACAAACAAAGCAGTTTCTGAGAACTGGAAAAAATATAATCTGTTGTAAGAAACACACTTTAGGTACTTACAAGCAAAAAGCAAACATGATATTTTTAAGGAGCAAATAAAATGCGCCCCCCCCCAATGTGGTATATTAGAATCAACGGAATAAACTCCATTTTCCACCCTTATATAACATTTCTACTAACGGATATATCATTAGCAACATCTGTACTAAATAAAGGGCTATTCACAAGGTGAATACCCTACTTACTAAGTTTTTTCTAACTCTAACACAGAAAAACAGCTATCAAAGAATAAAGCATAAAGAGTGCATGGAAAAAGCAAATTCACACATATATATGCCTTTCTATACACTGTTTTAAAGTACTCTCTATTGCTATACTAATGAAAGATATATATAATATGAGCAAATGAGATGGTACTATCTGCTCAATTTTCTATAAATTTAGAATGTTTCTAAGACAGAAAAATTATTGAAGGATAAAAGCTAAAAGTATTCTATATTTTAATAAAAAACACCAACAGATTTTTAAAATCTCAAAAAGTTCCAAGTAGAATAAATACAAGAAAAGTACAGCTAGGCACATCCTTATCAAATCTTCGAAGCTGGTTAGGGTGACACACACCTATAATTCTAGCACTTAGAAGACTGCGCGTGAGCCTATCAAGTTTAAAGGTAGCCTGGGCTACATAATGAGAGTCTTAAAAAAAAAAAAAAGCTGAAAATCATTAAGGGAAAAACATCTTAAAAGCAGCCTGAGAAATGATACAATTTACGTAAGGAAACAAAAATTCTTGCCAGGAATCCCATTACATGGAGGCTAAGGTTGGAGGACAGCCTGGGAAACCTGAGCAAGGATCTCACCAAGAAATTTTTAAAAATTTAACAATAAAATTCAAATTGAAATAAAATTTTAAGGTAAAAAATTTTTATTGGTGTAGGTTTGCAATACACAATAATTAGTACACATATGTATGTAAAATATACATTACATATATATTTTATATATATATATGGAGTGTGAATAAGTACATTTGTAGCATATTAATCATTTCCTATTCCCTTCCTTCCTCCCTCCCCTCCCCTCTCTTTCTTTCCCTTCATCTCCTTCCCATCTGCAAAAGGTCTGCTTCTCTCTTCCTTCTATTTCTCCTTTATTTTACTCTTTATTTGTATTTTGAGTTCCTCATATAAGAGAAATCCTGTGATTTTTTTAACCTTGTATATGTCTGGACTTATTTCACATCTCATTATGGTTTGAAGATCCATCCATTTTCCTACAAATAATTCAAACTTGAGGGCTGGGAATATTAGCTCAATGGCATAAGTGCCTGCCTCACAAGTGTGAAGTTGTGAGTTTGATCCCTGGTACCAAAATAAATAAATAAAAATTCAAACTCATCCATTTTAATGGCTGAATAATACTCCACTGTGAATATGTATCACATTTATCCATTTGTCTGCTAACAGGTGCCTAGGCTGTTTCCACAGTTTAGCTATTGTAAATTGCGCTGATATATATATATATATATATATATATATATATATATATATATATATATATATATCACTATAGTATGATGTCTAACTTTTGGGAAAAAAGACATCATAAAGTTAGGTCAAATGGAATTTCTCATTTTAGTTTTTGAGGAATTCTACATTGATTTCGACAGTAGTGGCAAGTTTGAATTCCCCAACAACACAGAGACATAGAAGGGTTGCTTCCTCACACCCCGACCTTGCCAGCATTTTTGTTTGTTTGCTTGTTCTTAATGGTAGTCATTCTGCCTGGAGTGAGAATCACTTGTATTTCCCTAATAGCTATAGATACTGACACTTTTTCATGTGTTTGTCATTTGTACTTCTCAAAAGAAGTGTGTGTTCATTTTGTTCACCCATTTTTTGATTGGTTTGTTTTAGGGGGGGTCTATTTTTTGAGTTCTTTATATATTCTAGATATTACTCTGTTTGAGGAGTAGCAGGCAATCCTCTCTGCCATTTTTTAAGCTGTCTCTTCACTGTTTATTGTTTCCTTTGTTGTTCAGGAGCTTTTGAATTTAATATACTTCCATTGCTGATTCTTGGTATAGCTCCTTGTGCTACTGGAGTTGTATTCATAAGGCCTTGCTTATATCTAAGAGTTTTCTTTTTTGACAATTTCAGTTTTTGTTTTTAGTTCTAGGTTTTTGATCCATTTAATTGAATTTATTTATGTGTGTGTGTGTGTGTGTGTGTGTGTCTTTTTGAGGCAGGGTCTTGCTATGCGCTTCAGGCTGGCCTGGAGCTCACTTTGTAGCCCAGACTGGTCTCAAACTTGCAACAATCCTCCTGCCTCAGCCTCCCGAGTGCTGGGATTACAAGTGTGCACCACCACACCTGCTTTTTATTTCATTTTAGTGCAAGGTGAGAGGTAGAGGTCGACTTTCACTCTTGTGCACGTGGATAACCACTTTTCCTACCACCATTCTACAGAGGCTATCTTTTCTCCAGGGTATGTTTTTAGCTCCTTTGTTAAAGACAGGTGACTAAAGATGCCTGCTTGTAATCCCAGCACTCAGGAGCTGAGGCAGGAGGATTGCTGAAGTTGAAGGATAGCCTAAACTACAAAGTGAGGTTCTGTCTCAAAAAACCAAAACACAAACCAACCAACCAACAACAACAACGACAAAAAAACCAAACTCAGCAGTTAGGTTCATTGTTAACCTTATGGGGAAATTTGATTTAGTTGTCAGCAAATTTGGTTTTTGATCAGAACCACGGAGAGAATTGAGTTCATGAACCAAGGTATCACTGTAAACCCATCAGAATTACAGCAGATTTCTCAACACACTGTTCATAGACTTTATCACAGAAAACTTCTCTGATAGGGAAAAAGAATTTGGCATATACATAAAGTTATACAGAACTCTAATTAGCCATGAACAGACAAATCTACAGCCAGAGACATCACAGTCAAGATTCCAGAAATTCAACACAAGAATAGCTGTTAGGGGAAAAAAAGCGCAAATCACTTATAAAAGAAAGCCCATCAGAATCACAGTTGACTTCTCAGCATAAACCCTTAAGTCAAGGGCAGCTTGGAGTGAAGTATTTCAAGTTTTAAAGGAAAACAACCTTCAACCTAGATTGATGTACTCTGCAAAACTATCTTTCAAAATTGATGGACAAAATAAGATATTTTCACGATAAAGAACATCTGAGGAAATTTGTGACCATCAAACCAGCACTCCAAAATATTTTGAAGAACATTCTAGAAAGAGATAACAAAAACTACAACTCCATGAACCCCAACAGAAGGAATCCACTAGGCAAGGCAAACCATTAAACAGAGCAAAAAAAGGAGGGGCAACAATAGGAAAATAACAAGGACAGGTCAATATATATCAGTTATAACCATCAATGTTAGTGGTTTCAATTCACCAATCCAGAGACACAGAGTGGCAGAATGGATCAAGAAGCAAGGTCCAACAATATGCTGCAGACAAAAAACACATCTGATTCAAAATGAAATTCATAGACTGAAAATCAAAGGATGGAATACAATACTCCATGTGACAGGAACTCATAAAAGCAAGGGGAACACCATTCTATTTTCAGACAAAATAAATTTCAAGCCAAAAATAATTAAGAGAGATAAAGAAGGTCACTACATTTTTGTAAAGGGAATAATTCAAAAGAAAGAGATAACAGTCATAAATACATATGCAACAAATACTAGTGCACCCAACAATGTAAAACAAGTATTAACAGACATGAAAAATCTAATAAGCACCAGTACATTGTATTGGGGGAGCTCAATATCCCACTGTCACAAAAAGACAGATCAGTAGATTAAAAAAAATTGATAATGAAATATTAAAACTGAACCAAGCTTGTGAACAAATGGATTCAGTAGATGTCTACAGTGTTCCACCTCACATCATCAGAACAACACATTTTCCTTGGCTGCACATGGTACATTCTTTGAAACAGATCCCATACTAGCTCATAGAACATGCTTAAGTAAATGCAAAGGAACAGGAACTATCCCATGCGTATTATCAGACCATAGTGCAATGAAATTGGAAATCAATGGTAAAGAAACCACAAGAACTTCATAAACTCGTAGAAATTATGTAATTCCCTCCTGAACAACCAGTGGGTCACACTGAAATTAAAGAAGAAATTAGACTGTTTCTACAATTAAACAATAATGCCAAAACAACACTCTGGAACTTATGGGACACAATGAAAGCACTCTTACAAGGAAACCTTACAATGATGTGATGCTCCACATGGGGGCGGGGTGTAGAGGACAAGCTGTTCTCTCTTCGGGATGTTATTCACTGTGTCAATCTGAGGTGAGGAGTTAAGTGATTCAGCGGGGGGCCAGGATCCTTAGTTTATAAACATCCTCAGCTTGTGCAAGAGGAAGGCACAGAGATGGTGTGAGTGCTACCCCCACCCTAGGGCAGGTAGCCTGCTTACTATATAAGGGAGGAAAAGAGGCTTGCTCCACAATCCCCACCCCTTTTTGCTCTGGTTGCTTTTGCTGTCTTCTGCCACCTTCAAGTGTTGCTCCTCTGCCAGGCCACCCTGCCTTAGAGCCAGCTGATTATGGACTGAAACCTCCACAAACTGTGAGCTAAATAAACCTTTCCTTCCTTAATTTTGAATGAGGTAAGTTTATAAAGGTGAATTCCCACATCAGAAAAACAGGGAGCTCAAATAAATAATATAATGCTGAATATCAGGATTTTAGAAAAAGAAGAGCAATCTAAACCCAAGGCTAGTACAAGGAAGGTAATTATTAATATCAGAGCAGAAATTAATGCAATTGAGACTAAAAAAAAATACAAAGACTCAATGAATTGAAAAGTTGGTTCTTTGAAAGATTAAATAAAATACAGAAACTCCTAGTCAATCTTATCAAAATAAGAAGAGAAATATCCAAACCTATCCAATTAAGAAAGAAAAGGGCAAAATCATACTTGATCTTGCAGAAACACAAAGATTATGAGTATCTACCTTGAGAACCTATACTGTATATACAGGAAAATTCAGAAGAAATGGATAAGATTCCTAGGTACACATGAATTGCCAAAGCTGAATCAAGAAGATATAAAAATTCTAAATAACCTAATATTAATCAATGAAACTGAGGAAGTAGTAACAATTTTTTTTTAAAAAAACCTACCAACAAAGAAAAGCCTAGGTTCTGATGGAGTCATTGCTGAATTCTACAGAAACTTTAGAGGAGACCTAATGCCACTACTCTTCAAATTCTGTAAGAAATTCAAGGGGAAGTAATACTCTCAAACTCATTCCTGGAAGCATTACCCTGATACCAAAACCAAAAAAGTACCCAACCAAAATAGAGAACTACAGGCCAATCTTTTTAATGAACACAGATACAAAAATCCTTGATAAAATACTTGCAAACAGAATGTGGCAAACTATCAAACAGATTATACACCATGACTAAGTAGTATTCATCCCAGGGATACAAGGGTGGTTCAACATACGCAGATCAATACATGGAATAGACCACGTTAGCAGAATCAAGGACAAAGGTCACACGATCATCTCAATAGCTGGAGAAAAAGCATTTGATAAAGTCCAACATCTATTCATGATAAAGACCTTAAAGAAACTAGCATAGAGGGCCTTTGTCTCAATCTGACAAAAGCCATCTATGACAAACTAACAACCAACATCAGTACTACTCTGCCATAAAGAAGGATAGACCTGAACATCTGTAGGTAAATGGATGCAACTTGAGACCATACTCTTTAAATGAAATAAATCAGACTCACATGTGTAAACATCATACTGTCTTCCCTAGTGTGAGAAACTGAAAGAGCAAGTAAGGACCAAAATGTACAACAGATATTGTGAAATGGGAAGAAACTGTTCAAAAGCAAAGAGGAATGAGGGTGGGGCAATGAGGAAAGGAAGGCAGGCAAAAGAAAAAAATGATTTAAAAAAGTGTAAAATGAAAGCAAAGCTTTTAAATAGGGAGGGGAAAAGGAATGGAATGGAGTAGAGGGGACTGGGAAAAAAAGAGGATCAAAATATATCATGTACAGGTACAAATTCCCTAGGTGAGTATGATCATTATGTATATCTAAAATATACCAATAAAAATTTTTTAAAAAGATATACCATGTACAGGTACAAATGTACCAATAAAATAAAAAGAAAAAAATGGACAACTGAAAGCCTTTACTCTAAAAATTAGGAAGAAGATAAAGATGCCCACTATCACCACTCTTGTTCAATATATGCTCTGGAAACATTAGCCAGAGCAATTAGACAAGAAAACGAAAAAGGGTAAGAATAGAAGCTGTTAAATTATCATTATTTGCTGATGACATGACTCTATATATAGAAGACCACAGAACTTCACCAAAAGACTCCTAGAATAATCAAATTTGGTAGTGTAGCAGGATATTAAAAAATCAACAGCATTCCTAGAGACCAATGAGAAACTCACAAAGGAAGAAATTAGGGAAATAACACCTTTCACAATAGCATCAAGAAAAATAAAATTCGAAGGAATCATCTAAGCATGGAAGTGGATGACTTCTACAGTGAAAACTACAGTACTCTAAAAAAGAAACCAAAGAGGATATCAAAAAATGGAAAGATATCCCCTATTCTTGGATAGCCAGAACCAATATGGTAAACATAGTTATACTTCCAAAACTGTTATTACACAGATTTAATCTAATCCTAATCAAATACCAATAGCATTTCTCGCAGAACTAGAAAAAGGAATTCTAAAATTTATATGGAACCAAATGAGACACAAAATAGCAAAAGCAATTCTGGCAACAAAGGCAAGGGAAAGATCATAATCTCTGATTTGAAGCTATAGTAGAAAACTACAGTGATTTATAAAATCATCATGGTACTGGCAAGAAAAAAAACCATAACCAAACAAATAACAACAACAACAACAACAAAAATACCAGACTTGAGGATCAATGGAACAGAATAGAAGATGCAGAAGCAACTCCAAGCACATTCAGTTACCTTATGATAAAGTGGCCAAACACCTTCACTGGAAGAAAGACAGCCTCTTCAACAAATGGTACTGGGAAAAGTGGCTTTCGGCATGCCAGAGACAGACTCTAGACCCGTATCCTTTACCAAGTACTAAATTAAAATTGAAATGGACCACAGATCTAAATATCAAAGCAGAAACAATATGCTGGAAGACAGAATAGATAAAACTCTTGAAGATCTAGGTATACAGAAAGACTTCATAAATACAACCCTGATTACATAGGAAATATTACAAGGAATCAACAAACAGGATCACATCAAATTAAAATGCTTTTGCACAGCAAAAGAAACCACCAACAGAGTAAAGAGACAAACTGCAGAATGGACAAAAACATTTTTGCCAGCCACTCCTTAGACAGAAGACGAATTCCTAGAATATATAAGAACTGAAAACAAAATCAGACACCCTAAATGTAAAGACCCAGTCCAAAGATGGGCACCTGAAATGAACAGACACTTCTCAGATGAAGAAATACAATAGCAAATAAATACGTGAAAAAATGTTCAGTGGTCATTTTGAGAAATGCAAACTTAAGCAACAGAGATTCCATCTCTAGAAATCAGTAACAAGTGCTGGTGAGGCTGCAGGGAAAAGGAAGCCTTCTCCAGGACTAATGAGAGTATAATTTGTTCAACCACCACGGAAATCAGTACGGTGATTCCTCAAAAAAACTGAAACTAGAAGTTCCATTTGACCCAGGTATTCCCTTTCTAGGTATCTTCCCAAAGAGTTAAAGCTACACCAAAGTGATACATATGTACCCATGTTTACAGCCGTATAATTTAGAATAGCTAAATCTTGGAAAAGAGACCATAAGCTCATCAACAGGTGAACGGATAAAGAAAATGTGGTATTTATATACAATGGAGTACTAACTACTCTGCTATAAAGAAGGAAAAACGTGAGACTGTACGTAAATGGATGCAATTTGAGACCATGAGGCTAAGTGAAATAAATCAGACATCCAAGTTTAAATATCACATTATTTGCTCCAAGTATAAATATGAAGCAAAATAGAGAATGGACACTGGGAAGTAGCATAAACTTATTCAAATAAGAAGGGGCAAAAGGAGAAGGGGAAGGAAAGAAAAAGGGATTTTAGGAAGAGAATTGAAGGGAAAAATGGAAAGAGCTCTTCTAAATTGGGAAGGGAAGAAGTGCTTAATGGAGGCGAGCGTAATAGGACAAAAACAGAATTAAGATATATTATGCACAGGTAGGAAATTCCCCATGAGGAATGTGATCAGTATGTACGAGAAACATGTACAAAACAAGAAAAAGAACATGAAGACAGCATGGTTTCTACATGAGAAACATAAAACATAAACAAAGAGCAAAATAAAAGACAACAGGAAGTAAGTAGACAGAACTGTCTCAAAAGGGAAAGGGATCAAGGGATGGAGAGGAGAGGACAAGAGGCGAAGGGAGTGACGGGAGAATGAGCATGTGTATTGCGTGGACAAACTCTCCACGAAGAATGTAATCATGTTAGAATATAATCATTAGTGCAAACATGCACTAATAAATCATTAAAAACAATCCATCCCTTTTTAAAAGAGGAAATTAAACCTTGTATGAGCATAAAGGAAGAAACAACAAAATTTGAATAGTGAAATAGAAAGTGAACAAAAAACCCCGAAACCTGAAAACAAATTTTGTCTTACAAAAATCGATTGAATTATAAAATGATCAATAGATGGGCTCTGGCAGACCAAGATCCCTTCTTCTTGGGAACAGGTTGGCAATTCTTAGATCTTCGTGTCTCCAATAAGCTCAGCCAACCTCCCAAATCCCGTCAGCACCCTAGGAGTGCGCCACTTCGCCCAGCTCTTGGAGTATCACGAATAAAGCCATTACGAACACTTACAGAAATGTTTTTGGGCCCACGTTTTAATTTTGCTTCAGTAAATATCCAGGAGTAAAATTGCTGAGCCATACCACAGATGAATATTTAACTTTGTAAGAGATAGCAAACTAGTTTTTAAAACGTTTTCCTCGATAAGCCTGTGATCCCTCTGGAGTTAATTTTTGCATGGTGAGAGTATGTTTAAGGTTAATTTTTTCCCACGTGGATGTCCAGTTGTCCCAGCATCATTTATTAACTTTCCTTTTTCCCACTGTCTTGGCACATATGTCAAATATAGTTGATTATATGGCTAGGATCTGTTTCTGTTACTATTATTGGTCTCTCCCTATATCAAGACTATATGAGTCTTCTAATACCTTAACTCTTTTATCAGCACACTGTCTTCTGGGTCCAGTACTGCCAGCTGAGAAGTCAGCTTATCGCTTTAATTATTGTTTCTCTGAACATAATAATTTTATTTTTGTTTTATTAGTTATTTTACTATGAGGTATCTAGTTATATCTTTGTTTATATTTATTCTGTTTAACTTTATGGAACTTCTTGAAAGCGTGGTATGATTTTATTTTTTAATCAATTTTGGGAAACTCTTATCATTACTTCTTTGTATGCTGCTTCTGCACCATTCTCCTCCTTTCCTTTTGAAATTCAAAGTATACTGCCAGACCTTCTCACTCTGAAATGATGCCTCTTACTGTTTTCTGAATTTACTATAATTTTGCCTTTTCATTAATCTGGATGGTTTATACTTCCATTTAACTGTTTTCTTTTTAACCTGCTGTTACCTCTGTCCAGAGTTCTAAATTTCAGTTACTATATTTTTTCTGTTCTATAATTTTTATTTGATTCTTTTTCTAATTTGCTTTGTCATTTAATGATTCTAATACTCAACTGAAAATTTCCGTGTCTTTTATCTTGTTGACAAGTGCAAGCGTAATTATTTTAAAGTCAGTGTTTCTCAGGGCCAATACCTAGCTGGAGCTAGTCCATTGAGTCTGTTACAGATACTGTTTCTTGTTCATAAACTCTTACCTTCTGTCTGATATCTGATTGAGAGCTGCTCACTGTGTGGAAGCAGCATTTGGAGAAACAACTTGCAGTCCCTGAGAGCGCTAGTACTACAGGGTCATTTTAATTCAAATTTGGGGCTTTTAAGTTTTTGAAGCACCCTGAAAATATGAAATAGGGTTGTAATCTGGAACGCTTGCCTTCTTGCTCACCCTGTCATAATACTTAGAACACACGAGTTGCTCGGTAGACCCTACACTCTAATTTTAATCTTAGCCCTAGAAGGATGGTTTTCAATGGCATTATTTAGCCCCTCAACTCTCTCTTCTGGAATCCAAACGCCCTCAGAAGGAGCCTCTAATGTCAGGCCAAACTCCTTGGATTTAAGTGTGCACAAATATTTTGAATTGGTCACTTTTCACTGACTTGCTAGTTCTACAATGCCTTTGTGTATCTTTTGTTTTTTCTTTATTTCTTCTTTTTTAAATTAAGTCCAGATTTTTAGCTGGTATAAATGATCTAGTCCATCAGTACTGTAGGTGGAAATTTCCTATATACAGGAAATTTCTATCCCAGTTTACAATTCTCTCGTATTAAATATTTTTCAAAAATCATTCCTTAGGGAAAATATGCTCACCTGTTGTTCTAGGATCATATTTTTTTCTCGTTCTACATTGAGAACCATTCTCTTGGTATATTCTAGCTGCTTCTCTAGAAGAGTACAACGAGACTGGGCTGAGCTTAACTGTATACTTATATCTATGAAAAAACACAAAATAAAAATGATTCAATTAGTTGTTCATCACAGAGGTACAGTATAGTAATGAGAAGTGCATTATGAAAATTCAGTTAAGAACTTATAGTTCAAGGCTTCTTTTACCTGTAAGTATTGACTCTATTTTTTTACTTCATTTTATTTTTTGAGGGTATAAAGTTTATTTGAAAAAGTAAACGTGAAGAGTAAGGCAGAAACTAGTCTGGGGAGCAAGCTTGGGCTGAGTAAAACAGGAAAAAGCCAGACAAAAGTACACCCTGGAGGACACGGAGTGAGCCGCTGTGAGGAAAGCCTCGACAGCTCGCCAGGACTGACTTTAAACATGTATTTTGTGAATTCTTCATTAACTGTTGTAACTAACTTAACACTGTCTTCCCCTAAAAACTTGTAAAGCAAACTTCTGAAAGGGGAGGACGCCAGGGACTTCTGTGGATGATAACAACCTGGCTGTTCTCAGGGAACAACACCATCTACAAAACCAGACGATGTAAGGTCTCTTAGGTGTCTATCAGTTTCTCCTCTTCTGGGAAACCCAGGAATATACACTCTGCTGCTCCTAGTTTCCTCTGCTTTTGAATACTGATCATACAGCTAATTCATAAGGGGTAAGCAACCTATTTTTCGTCTTTTAACTTTTTCTTTTCCTCCTCTCTTTCTTCTACTTTTCTCTCAGTGCCTCAGATAATTTTTTTCTCCATTCTTATTTGTAAGGTGAAACACACTTAAGCTTTGTTTATGAGTACAGTGTTACAAGAGAAAAACTATAGTGCTGAAGTGAAATTATATAAAAAGCTCCTATTCTAAACTTCCAAAGCACTGTGTATTAAATCTCTTCATAATTTTCACAGACAAGCTCTTCTACTTGGTTGCCATTTCCTCTAATTAATCTTGTTTTCCTTCTATGTTTAAGAAAATTCTTTTTTTGTTCATTTCACTTTTTATACTGTTTAATGACCACTGTTTCTTTATACTTTGAATTTTAAAAATCAGTGTTAACTGAAAATACAAAGCACTTCAATTATATTATATATTAAACTGGATTTTGTTGGTTATTCTGAAAATGTCCTAATTTCTAAACACAATTTATCTAAAAGCTATTTTTCGTTTAATCTCAAAAATTTATGAACTTGGATAACAGAGATGAGTTCCAAGTTACATTAATGTCCTGCAAATATTAAAATATCTGAGAGTAAGTCCTCAAAGTTTCATTGTATACAACAACACAGATACTTGAATAAACTGCTTAGACTGGATTTATTATTTTCTAACTGTAAACTCTGCTAAGTCTCCCACCCTGCACTGCTGAGAACCACTCATTTTTCACCTTTCTTCTGCTTTATCAGTTCCCGGTGTGCCAGATTTCTCTCGTTGGTTTCATTCTCCAAGGCCTTTTTGTACTGCGCTGCTTCCCTGGAGAGTGTGTTCAGGTTATCTTCAGCTTGTGTCCTCTCCAGCTCTAACCGATGGATCTTCTCCTGAAGAGTTTTTAAGGCTAAAATAAGAGCTGTTAAAAAAAAGAAAATTTATTTCATGTTTTAAGAGAAAGTTTTTGAAAACTTGAAAATCACAGTAATATACAATAACATAAAAAAGTAAGAAGTATGTTTTTATTAGGAGCCATAAAAATGTCCAAGTCATGTATATTCCTCATAGAAATATAACTAAAACTCTGAAGGGGGATAAATTTCCTTTAACATATCTCATGAGTTATAAAATTTTCAAATATTATTTTATACTTATTTAGTTGTCATGTCAAACTATAAAACTAATGATGAGTAGAATATAAATGTTATGCTAACTTTTATATAGTTTATAATCCATTAGAGGATGTTTGTTAAAGAGTTTAGTATTTGGTTTTTACAAATGAGCTAAAAACTTACACATATTTTGTCCTTATGATACCTGTAGCTAGCTCACTGATTTGAATTATTATTTCTTGTAGTTTCCAAAGCTAATCGAATGGCAACCATTACCACAGAATTTCTAAAAAGAAGACATAAATCAGCATCTTATAAGGTAATTTATATAGCATAAGATATGCCTGGAGTGATATTTCCCTAAATCAATTTTAAGACCTAAGTTTATATTTTAAAAAGTTATCATACTTACATTCTGCAGTTACTTGGATATGACTTCCCAAAGAGCTTTTAGAGGGTAATTTTGGATATATGCAATTTCTGCATCTAGCCACTGACTAGGACACAATGCTACGTAATTCACTATTCTAATTCACAGATTCTAAATCTGACCTTTTATTCTTTAAAGAGTACTTTTTTATTTTATAAATTATATTTCTCTCTCTTCTGGGTCTGTCTCTCTCTTTTTTGATGATACCAGGGACTGAAGCCAGGGCCATGAATATGCTGGGCCTACTCAACCACTGACTCCCAGTCATTAACTGCTGTTTTGTTTCGTTTGTTTGGTTCCAGGGATTGAACTCACAACCTTGAGTTTGCCAAGTAACTGCTGTTTTTATGATAAACTTGGGCTATATATCCAGCTGGTTCTTCTTAATTTTCATCTCATAGACTAAGAAACCAAAATAAAAAAAAATTAAGTCAGTTGTCTAGGTTCACAGAAATTTACCAATAGGGTAAAATTTAGGAGTTTTATAAAAATTTTGTACAACCATATTATTTTCTGCATAAACATGGCTAAAGCAAAAGGACTGCAAAGTCAAACATAACCGGGCAACTTAGTGAGATCCCATCTCAAAGGAAAGGTGTTGGGAGGGCAGGCAGGTCCATAGCTCATTGTGAAGGCCTGTGTTCAAGTTCCAGTACCACAAAAAAATAAATAGACAAGTTTCTATAACATACTTGGTACCACGCTCCTCTAGTTTTCTGTACAATTTTTTATTAGGATTACCTTGGCTATTTGGACTATGAAGCATTTTAGCAGCAGTAACTTCTAAGTTCACAGGGTGGCAATTCTGAGATGATTCATCCTGGATAAATGGTGGAACAAACACTCTTTCTGGAGGTTTAAGATAGCTTCCTACTATACTGTGCATTAATTCAGGATCCATTATCTGCAAAGAATAAAGGAATGATATAGAATAGCACCTTTCTTATCTGAAGGATGAAAACAGAAATTCAGGTAGAACTTTTAACATAACAAAATAATCATATATTATGGAGTTGTATCTTTATAAACCTATTCATTACAAATTCAACTATAATAAACTCAGCAATAACAAAGAAAAATGCCTATTTATGTGTAACTAGTATTGGCAGTTCTGCCCGACTTTCCATAACCATACAGCTGTCACTAAGCATGATGCAGGTGATGCGACTTTGCCAGGGTCTCCGTTGCTTACTGAGTCCCTCGTACCAGTCAGTCATAGTCTGAGCACCTCTCCCTCGAAGGAATAGCTCTCTAAGGCAGTGACGGCGAACAGCCTGCTGCAGCACAAGTGCCACAGGCTTACCACCAGGGCTCTGGGGTTTAAAGGGAAAGTACACATTCTGAAAGACAACACAGCTTTCAAACACAAGTGAACAATACACTAGAATTTTCTAGTATTGATTACTAGATGTCAATGTACTGGCTTATTAAAGTTTCCTGAAGAGTAATTTTGAATATATGAAATTTCTGAATCTAATCACTGAATAAGACACATCTCTGCTTACTGCACCAACAGTCTAATTATGCAGTTTAGAATGGCTGCAGATCTGAAGAATCTAGAGTAAACTTATTTTATTTTTTAGTAGGTGAGTTCTTTAAACATCTTAGCAGACAATTCTTTAACTTTTCTAAATAAATTTATTTTCCTTTCTGCAACTTAAATATTTTAGAAATATATGCTATCTAATAAGACATTAGTGAGTACTAAATTAATTCATAACTGCACTGGAGGGAAAAAGGTAATAATTATTTATAAAAATAATTCACTGACACAGTTGTAAGAAACTTGTTTTAAAATATAAATCCAAGAATTCCATTATAATACTAGCTTATTTTGATTTCTGAGAATTGCACATTTTTCATTTTATTCTCAACTCACAAGGCAAAGGGCAGGCATTTCCTGTGACTGTATTTCCTAGAAGGACAAAGGGCACACTTACCTTTATAAGATTTCTACTTGCCTACTGCCATAATTGGTTATTTTCTCAGATAATCAGAATGGTCTAAGTTAAAGATTCATACTGTTATGGTTTATATTTACACTATTTTCCTGAATACTATCAGACTTAGCTAGAAAATAATCTTGGAATAGCTTTGGAAACTAACAAAACTGTTAGCCCCAGTAGCCTACCCTTGCCTGACCTGCCATCACTGTTCTCTTGCTTGATGGCTACTCTGTAAGGCAGGGAAAGCAAGAACAGGCCAATCGGGGCTGACAGTCTGACTGCTAGTTTTCAAGGCTGATTACTTTTCAGGTATGTATTATTTTCAAGGAACCAAGACTGACGTCCCCCTGAAGCTTCATGTGCTCACAGGTGAGGCTTTGGGGAGGTGACTGAAGCATAAATGTGTGACTCTTATCTCTGGATTAGTCCACTGAAGAGTTTGCATCTGGGTATACCATTTGGCGGTAAACCTGGTAGAAAGAGGCAGGTCACTGTGGGGCCGGCCTGGAAGGGTGTGTTGAGACCCTTCCTCCTCTCTTGATTCCTCTCTGCTTCCTGATTGCCATGCCACCCTGCCTTGGAACCAGTCAACTATGGACTAATACCTCTATGATCTGTGAGACAAAATAAACTCGTCCTCCTTTAACTTGTAGGTGTTAGGTATTTTGTCCCAGCAACCACAAAGTGACTGTGACATGTTGGCTTAAGATTTGCTATAAATAGTGGATGCCCTTTGCTCTTTCTTCACAACCATATTTTGCTATTGTTATTGGTACCAGTTTCCTTTTACTGATCATGTCTCAATCTGTCAGTTGTTGCTGCTTAGATACCATCTGTCCTATAGCACATTTGATGTATCTAAGATACTGTTCTCTCAAAAATTAAGAGATAAAATTTAGACATAGCTAGCTCACTGCAAAGTGGAGGCTGGACCCCAAAGTATGGCTGGCTGTCTTCAGAGAGAGGTAGGTGGTTGAAGTGATTCCAAAAACACTGGAGTTATTCAAGATATCTGACTCAGTTCTTATCCCCTATATTTTTAATCATTGGTAAGTTTCTCCAATAATTAAAAGAATAAAATTTTGCCACTAGTTGGTATACACTTAAATCTTTGGGAGAGCGCTTCCTCTAACCCAAGCATATAATCATATCACAAATTTGATTTTTGCACCAAATAAAAATTTAGTTTGAGTTTCTTTAAATGTAACTGAAATAATTACTCAGAATACCAGTAAGTTGAAGATTAAACTTTACTTAAATGTGTAAATATATAACAAAGTGAGCATAAGCAGAGTAACAACACACTAGTAGAATGACTGTAAGGTAAAGAAAAAGACGAAATAGTGAAGAAATGAGAAAAGACCTGTTCTGGGGGGCTTGGATCTTCAATCCCCCAAAGACACACATGCTACAGGGCTGCTAGCCAGCCTGCTGAGCTACTGGAAGGTGGCAGAAGCTTGGAGGGTAGGGGCTAGTGAAAGGAGGGCGCCCTTGAAGCAGCCGGTCGGAACCCTGGCTCCTCCCTACTTCAGCTTTGCTGGCCACCAGGAGGTGAACAGTTTTCCTCAGCCACGGACTTCTGCCATCCTTGGCGGCGTCACCACAGGACTGACAGTCAGTGGACTGAACCTCCGAGAGCACGATCCAGAATTTCTTCACAGGCTAATTAGCTTGAGTATTTCGCCAACTGAGGCTCTGCTGTGACATAGCACCCAGAGGTTCTCATGGAACAGCGGTCCCACCTCAACCTTTACAGATCGCACCTTGTGTTATAAACAAATGTAAAATCTTCATCAAAGTTTACATACAGAGCTGAGGCACCCTGGAAAAAAATTCACTGTGTAGGAAGGTGAAAGAAGTACAAAGAGCTTGACCCAAAATCAAAGCCTGACTGGGTTTGAGTATTTTATGATGGCAGGCATTCTAATCCCCTCTGACCTAGTCCTCTGGACTTAAGTATGGGTCCTGAGGACAGGGGGCTGTAGGTAGAAACTGGTAAGTATTTCATCTATAATCATCAAGGATTGCATCATTAGCTTCCCTGCTTTTCATATGATGCTATTTTTCAAAGGATAGGGAAGTTGACATAGACTGCTTTGGATTTTGATCCCTTAAGGATTCTGGCACGTTGGTAGAATTATTCAGGAAGGGAACAGCTGGAGAAAAAACATGTTCACACGTATATATGAGATAAATTTTAGAGAATACAAATTAGCACCTATATACCAATCTCCATTCTTAGTATCTGATTCTTAAATCTGGAAACCCATCAATGCAGAAAATCCTTAGCTATTACCTGTTTAAATATTGCCTCCCTGTTATCTTCTTATGGAACTTTAGATGCTTACTGAATATATAGCCTCCTTATCTCTCAATCTGTCTTTCATATTCTTCATCTCTATTTTATATGCTGTACTACACTCCCAGTAATTTCTTAAACTCTACCTTTCCAGTTTACTTTTTTTAAGCTGTGTCTAAATACCTTTTGAACCCACCCATTATTTAAATTTTAATTATATTTTTCATTTTTGAGGTTTTTTAAAAAACCTCTCTGATCTGTTCTGAGAGTCTCTTGTTCCATCACTGTATTGCCAATTCCCTTTTTGAATGTCTTTAAACATCTTAACTGTACTTATGTTTTGTGCTTTTGATTATTTTAGAAGTCAGTATATGCAGTCTCTGCCTTCTGCTGACTTTTGTTTGAAATGGATGGTTTATTTACATTTAGTGATTTCTGGGTTGTAAGCTCACACTTCTTACAATTTGAAATTCCTCAAAGCCAGTATTTAAAGCACTTTAGTTCAGAGAAGATTTCTATTTGTGCTAGATTCCTAGGGCCAGCAAAACCAAAAGTACCATTACATTTTTCGACTGAGATTTTTTTTTTTTTTTGGCAGTGTGATTTTAACTCCAAAATCACATGAGCCAAGGATTGGGATCAGGATTTCTCAGGAAAGATTATTTTCTGTCTACTGCAAAAAAACCCAGGACAAGATAGTCTCATTCTGAACAATCAGTTATTTTCTAAAAACCACTTATAGGAGGATTCACCCTTAAAGGGTCCCAACTTATGTGGCACTGCCCAGAGTTATTCCTCATAGTGCTCAAGCTCAGACTTCTATGCTATACAAGCAGAAGTACCTGCTTAACCCCCCAGTCCTGGGTCAGGAGGGGTGAGACCAGAAGGAGCCTCCAAGGGTCAACGGGCTCTCGGGGTCACTTATCACTCTAGAGCTAGACTTTCGCATTACTCACAGCATACGTATCCCTTTGCTGCTAATTTAGTCATGATATATATATATATATATATTTTTTTTTTCATTGTATTTCATTGCACATTTTAGATACACATAATGATCACAGTCATCAGAGAATTTGTACCTCTACATGCTATAACTTGGTTTTTTCCCCCTTCCCCTAGTCTTTCTTCAACCCCTCCTCCCCTCTCTACTTACAAAAGATGTTTCCATGTTTTCTCTTTTTCTTGTTTATATATATATATATATATATTAAAGGTTTTTTCATGCATTTTAATCTTTTCTTTGCCAGGTTTTTTTGAACATTTAATCTGCTACATTACTTGACACAATATGCTACTTGAAACATATTAATTGCTTGAAACAGTATGATATATATACAACTATATATATTTTATATGATACATATCTTTATGTGATATATACATCACACTTTAGATACTGACTATTCCACACACGTCAGCTTTAGTTGTATACACGCAGAATGATATTTATGCTTTAAAAGGAAAAATAACATATCTTTCCAGCTATAGTTCTCTAATCTACTCCATACTGAAAGTTTGTTCACTGCTTAAACATCAATTAAATAGATATTATCTAGTCATTCATTAGTGTTCATTAAATACATAACAGTGTACATCCTAAATAATCTGTAGAGTGAAAAGAAGAAAAAGGATCAGAAATTAATCCGCATTTTAAATTACACTATAAATTCAACATTAAAAATATGCAAGGAGGGGCCAGGGATTTAGCTCAGTGGTACAGCGCCTGCTTGGCAAGTACAAGGTCCTGAGTTCAATTCCTAGTAGCCCCAGAAGAAGAAGGAGAAAGAGAAGAACTTAAATTAAGCAGCAATTATCTAAAAATATGTAGTGACTTTTTAGAAATAACCATAATTACTAAATTTCAGAAATTTAGAGGTGATTTAACTGTAACATTTTGATGACTATCATGTAAAATGTATTAATAGTAGCACTAGCAGCAAATCTTATATTTAATCTTTACTAATACTAATCTTTTGACATTTAAATTTACCTATTTAACATAATTAATAGGTATATCATGTGCCTCTGGGTAGGAAACCTTCAGAAGCACACATTATCACTGATGCAGTATTCTGGCCAGAAATGCATAATCTGAATCTCAACAGGCAGAAAAATTATGTAAACCTCAGATTAAAAAAAATTCTATTTTCAAAAAGTCAGGGAGGGCTGTTTTCTTAAAAAAACATTGATATCATAAAAGACAATCACATTTCCGGGAATATATCCAAACAAACCAAAGTAGATTTTTGTTGTTGTTGTTTTGGGGTTTTTTTTTAGCGTAAAATAAGACAGTTTATTTGGGGGAAAACGATGGAAAAGAAAGAGGATAGATACCACAAGGTGGTACAGGGCTTCAGAGCTGACATGTGAAAAAAGTAAGGTTTTAAAAAGATGTTTGTATAACTATGTTTGCAGCAGCACTATTCACAATAGTCCAGTGGTGAAAACAATCTAAATGTCCATTTGCAGATGAACAGATTAATAAAATGTGCTTTCTTGTCTACATATAGTGGTCTTAAGAAAGAAATTCTGACATGTGCTCTGTGAGGATACTATGTTAAGAAATAAGCCAAACACAAAGATAAATAATACTGTATCATTCTACTTAATGAGATCTCTAAACTCACAGAAACACAAAACAAAAGTGGCTGCATGAAGGGGTGAATGGAGAGTTCTAGAGTTTCAGCTTTATCAGGTGAGAAAGTTCTGGAGATCAGCTGCATAACAACGTGGTCGGGAAGTCAACACATAAAAACAACATATGATCCAGTGGGTCCCGTTGTCTAACAAATGTGTGCAGAGTGCCATGAGAGCACAAGAAGAAATTAACTCTCCTTGACTGACGATAAGTAAAGCTACACTGTCAAAGAGTTTAGATTAATACGGCAGAGGGAACACATACGCTGACTTTTGCTTTCTTCTGGAAATCCACTAAAGTAATATAAGAACATCTTTTAAAGAAAGATATAAATGTGCAAAAAGACCAGGACAGATGATAACAAAAGACTGTAAAATGGAAAACATGAAAGTAGTAATAGGCCAGCTAGTGCAGAAAGGTAGGTTTCTAACCCACATTTAAAACAACAACAAAAAAATCCTTCTAAATTTATCCTGCAGAATTTCCAAATGGCTCTTGTAAGCAGAAGTTAAGGTAGGGCTGAAAACTAGAGAACAGGTTAAAAATTTAGTTTATATAGCCTGGTATGATGGCACATTTCTATAATTCAAGAGGATGCAAAGTACAAGCCTAGCTCAGGCAACTTAGCCCAACCCTGTATATATGTATGTATGTATGTATGTATGTATATATGTATGTATGTATGTATGTATATATCCAAATACCCTTCTCTTCTTCATGCAAACAAAAGAATGTTTCATCTGGGAAGATCACAAGTTTTGGGGGTTTTTTTCCCCTCTGAAAATGAAATTATAGAATATCTCTGAAGTGGAGGATACTAACCACAGTTAAGAGTAGTGCACCAGACTAAAAGAAGAAAGATTCAGATTCAGATAACCTACACTGTACATCCAAGTCAGCTGAGAATATCTTTATTCAGGAAATAGGAACAGTCCAAATTACCAAAGATACTAAAGATGACAAAACGGATGGATTGGGTAGGTTTGGATTTCCAGTTCAGTTTTTCATACCTCACTCTTAAATATATGTTAATAAGACTCATCAGAAACAAAGACAGAAACCAAAACAAACAAGAAGAGGTTTAACAGAAACATAAAATACATAAAAATACAGAAAAATACATAAAATACATAAAAATTCAGAAATACATAAGTAAAGCTAGAAACAATTTTCAAAGAGTTTAGGTATGTACATAAAATTTAGAATTAAGGAACATAGAATATTCAAACACCAAGGACCAGGATAGACCATAGAGAATTTGACTGGAACACAGTGAATAAATGTGGGTAGTAAGAGATGGGCTGCATAGTTGATGGCAGAAGTACATAAGATACTGTATATTCCACTCATGTGGTTGTATTTCATATGATCAGAGTATAAGAAGCTAATGAAGAGTACAAAGAGAAAGTATATGATTATGTTTGCATTCTGACAAGATATTCAGATGGCCCTAAGGTGGATAGATTGAAAAGGGAAGAAATTATTGGCAGATTAACAAATTAGAAGGTTACAAAAGCAAGAAAATATAAACCTGAAATGAAACTAGAATACTGAATTACATGAATATGAAAAGGACTTAGAAGACACAATTTCGGACTTAGGAACCAACTAGATACACGAAACGGATGACAGGAAAGACTTAAAAAAGCTCTCCTCAATTGCCAGTTTGAGCCTCGCATGGGGAACTAAGCAAACCCTATCTCAAAATAAAAAAGCTGTGGAGATATAGCACAGTGCAAAGGCCTGAGGTTCAATACTCAGTACAAAAAAAAAGATCCCTTGGGTGTTGGGCATGGTGGCACGAGAACTATTACAAGTTCAAGGCCAGCCTGGGCTACAGAGTGAGTCTCAGGTCAGTCTGAACTATAGAGCAAGACCTTGTCTCAAAAAACCCAAAACAAACAAACAAAAATTTCACTTGGGCAAGTGGGTGAGGGCATTAGTGGAAATATGGAATACAAATACAATGATACTCCCCTATTTCCTATTTCAGTTAACCACGGTTCACTACTGTCACCAAATACTAGTATTTGTCTTGACTCTTTCAAGGCTACATTCATTTAATGTTTTATGGTACACTATTATTCTTGCTTTATGTTGTTAATCTCTTCCTATCCCTAATTTATAAATTAAACTTTAGCATGTATATATAGGAAAAAACAGTACAGTGTATATAGGTTTTGGTATTATTTGAGGTTTCCGGGAGCCAACAGGGATGGCAGGGCTTGACTGTAATACAAAAAGAAGCAGAAGTCTGAGGAAAACAATAAATTTAGGATATGTCAAATATGAAGTGCTTACAAACATAACTATCTAGCAAATGGATTGGAAACTGGATCTAGAGGCGCAGTGAGCAGCCCAGGCTGGATCTAGAGATTTAGATTTGGTTATCACTTAGATCACCCAAATAGCATGAAGAACAGAAATCTCAGTGTGTGCATGTGTGTCCACAAGGGATGGTGGAGAGTGCTTCAGAGGATTACTGTTACCTGCCCACTGTTGTTCCCCCTCAGATGCATAAAACAATCACAGATTTTGGAGACCGAAAGTATTCACTAGAAGGCTACCACTGACATTTATGAGGCAAATGAAGGAAGAAAAATCCTCAGCGACCACAGATAAATGATCAGGTAAGTAGGGAAAAAACCAGCAGGAAGTTGTAGCAAGAGTGAAACTGCTGGGCATGGTGGCACAGGCCTGCAATCCCAGCACTCGGGGAGGCTGCGGCAGGAGGATAGTCATGAGTTCAAGGCCAGCCTGGGCTACATAGCGAGACTCTGTTTAAAAAAAAAAAAAAAAAAGAGTTAAACTGAGAATAAGCAATAATCTAGTATCTATGTCTAGTATTATTTGCCCTGAAGAAATATGAAGCACATAGGGCATGGTTCTGCTATCAATCTGAGATTGCAATCTCATTTTGAATAAAGATTGATAGGAGATAATGGTAACATAAAAAGAACACAACGTAAGAGTCAACAGTATACGCCATGAAATCAGTGAGCTTATTCTATAATATATTTTTATTGAGCATCTTCTAATTTTACATGAGGTTTTTTCCTTTTTTTTCTTCTAGTGCTGGGGATTGAATCCATGGCTTTGTACATACCAGCAAAGTGCTGGCTGATCTATATCCCCAGTCAATAGACAGTATTTTAAAGAGTATGAAGTAATGCCAATCTTTTACAAATATTTTACAAACTATAATGCAGCACCTAATTGTTCATGTACAATTAATTCAATCCAATACAAGTACAATTAATTCAAGCCAATAATTGTATGAGAACTACTTAATTTCCAAGCAAATTTACCAAAGTGCTAAGTTTAAAACAATTAGGCTAATAGATTTTTCCTTAATGAACCTGTCTCCAATAAATTTAGAATTTACCAGGTTTAAGATTATTTAAATAAGTAGCCACCATTATCTTTACCAAGATTTAGTTTATTTGTTATTTATTTATTTATTTTGAGACAGGGTCTTGCTATGTAGTTCAGGGTGGCTTGGAGCTTACTACATAGCCTAGGTTGGCATCAAACTTGTGGCAATCCTCCTGCCTCAGCCTCCCAAGTACTGGGATTACAGGTATGTGTCACCATGACCAGCCCAAGATTTAGTTTATTGTGACTATTTAGTTCCTAAGAAAATCTCCCGAGTTAAAGTAAGAATATAAAATTATAGTTTTTAAAATGACAATACAAATAGATGACTAAGTAAATGTACTAAAATGTTAACAGATGGACAACAGATTTTTACATTCTTATTTCTACCTTGTACATTCTGCCCAATGAACCCATATTATTTTTGTAATAAGAAACAAAACTCTAATACAGTTTCTTCTCAACTTTTGAAGAGGTAGAAAACCACTGGAGATGTAGAATATCAATCATTTCCATGAATATCTGTTGAAAACACACATTTTCATTTGTTGAAGTTTCACACCTCCTATAGCGACATAAACACAGGGAGGTAATTGGGTTTCTCTTTTCTGTGTATAACTATAGTCTAAATCCCTATTCTCTGCAGTAAAGTACAGTGCCAAGAGAGCGAATACTAACCTTGCTTGAAGCGACTACCAGCCAGAAGGACAGGAAAGTGGGTGTGGAGGGGTTACTGTTTGGAGAGTACCCTTCCATGAGTTGCAGAAGAGATGCCATGTTAAGGAGGAGGAATTTGAGCTTTATGAAGTCACACTCAGGTCCATATCATCTGCCAAGGCTGGACGGTGTGCTGGGGGACCATCAGAAGGCCCCTTGCAGGCAGCTGACTGTCAGAAAGACATTTCTTAGTGGTGGGTGCGAACACCCTGTGCACCCATTCCATGAACAACTTCCAAGCTTCTGCATGGGCTCTACATGGCGAGGGATCAGGTCTTGTCACCTGCTGTTCTGAGAACAGTACTCCAGTAGTGGCTTCATCTTCCTATCGGTGCCTACGTTTGCACATAGCAAGGGGGGCACCTGTGTTTCAAGGGCATGTGCCCCTCAGTGCTTTTCCTCTGGTGTGATAATGGTTCTGTTCAGCATCCTCTCCGGAAGAGCCCTGCGTCATCCAAGTTGAATGCTTGTTCAGCAGTGTACCCTTCTGCCTCTATGAATTCCATGAATTCTTTCTCACAGGCTTCTGCAATGGCCTTGTCAGAACTGAAAGGCTCACCATGTCTTACCACGCTGTGGATGCCACTTCTGTGGAATTTACCAAACCACCCTCTACTGGCTTTAAATTCATCACTGTGGCACTTGCAGAGGGGTTTTCTTGCAGTAAATCACCGTGTAATTTCCTGTTTTTTTCACAAATTAATTTCACTAATGCTATCACCTGCCAGCTGTTTCTTATTCAACAACACTAACAAATTTCCCACCTCTTCCAGCACTTGCGTCCTCTGCTTGGTTTACACTGTTACACCTTTTTGCCATCACCTCTTTTGATGGCATCTTCATTTCTCAAAACAGTTGAGACTGTCTATTGACTTTGCCATCTTGTACTCTGAGGCCATGATTGGCCACAAGAATACCACGATCGTGATTTCCTTCTTCAATTCGCTTGTTATTTTCTTCCAAACTGTTTTTTAAATCATTTTCGCTGTGCCCTTTCTTGTTACTTTCACGATTCCTGTTACCTTCATCACCACTCTATACATCCTGGTTACCTTCATTACTGTCCTGCATGCTGCTGTCTTCATTATGGCTGTGTACTTTCTTCTATAACCATGCTTGAGCTGGACTTTCTTTGGAGTCACGCTAAATTGAATAATGTACAGTACTGTGTGTGCTAAAAAGCACACAAAAAGCTTCACAGCAGGTGTGTAAAGGAATGTCTGCAACTGAAATCTCAAAAGAGCCAAGGCCACACATCAAGAGGAGTGGCGGCCACATTGGTGTTCCTGTGGTGGAAATGGCCAGTCACATCTGTTACCCGATGAAGAGTTCGTGAATGGAAGTGAAATTTTGCCAAGCATTTGAGTTTATGAGCTGAGGTATGGTATTACTGTAGCTGTGGAGTTACTGTAGTAACAAGCTGTGAAACCCTAACTACAGTAACTTTTGACCCACACACCTGAGGTAAACGATTGTTCTGAAGGGCTGAGTTAATCAACGGATGAACAGAGAGCTGTTGACAGATAGCATTCAACCCTCACTTCTTTTCTCCTCCCCCAACTATACTTAGTATAATTGGTGAGGTCCTAACATGAAGAATAGCATATGCTGTTGAACATCACAGAGGGCAAAAGGACAAGACTTCATTTTCTTTCCCATCTGAGACAGAAGCTTAGTTAAGTAGATAAAAACAGTTTTACTTAATTGTACCTATAAAAACTTCTATTATTCTTCCATTAAATGTTCCAGCTCTTCAACAGCCCCAAGTGTGCCTCTTTTACTTACAGCTGACTTTGCCCAGAGCTGATGGTGCTGAGTGCTTCCAACAGACCCCTAGCAACCAACCTGAGAAGCACCGAGGAGGTTCTGAGAGCTGGGCGTGATGGCTTGCACACGTAGTCCCAGCACTCAGGAAGCTGAAGCAGGAGAACTACTTGAATCCAGGAGTTTGAGGTCAGCCCATGCAACAGAGTGAGACCACATTTCACAAGAAAAACATAGAAAATAAAAAGATGCCAAGAAACTCTAGGTTTAGAGATAGCTAAATACAAGAGATTGTTGTTATTCCCCCAAACACCCCTTGCTCCACATAGAGGTTGCTGTGATCATGTCTGCATAATTTACATCATTTAATATTAATGTGAAGAATTTGAAAATTTTCAGTGTTTCACTTTCACTCCAATAATGTATAACACATACCAAATAGCTGGAGGCTAAAACAGGAAGAAGTCATAGTCTGGGTGGAAACAAACACAATGCTGAGGACCCCAAATTTCTTCTACAATAGCATGAATTTGGTGCTCCACAAAAAATGAGGTCGAACCTCCAATGCCGTCTTCATCACAGGAGTTGGTCCAGTTTGTTGGTCCCGGAAAGTCCTGTCTATGACTACTTTTTTTCCCTCCGTACCAGGGATTTAACCCAGGGCCTCCCACACACCAGGCAAGCACTCTGTCACTGAGCTACATCCTCAGCCCTTTCATTTTTTATTTTGAAATAGTCTGATTAAATCACCTTGGCTGGCCTCAGACTTAAGATCATCCCTCCTCAGCCTGCCCAGGAGGTGGGATTACAGACAAGTACCACCATGCCCAGCTTAATGTAACCATTTTTATCCTTCACTTAAAACGTCCTGGCTGCAAATTCCAGTCCATCAAAGAATAGTAAACAGATGGAAAAGAGCAAAGCCACAACATACAGCTAAGGTATCTGCATCAAGTTCAAAAATAGTATTCTTTTTTTTGTACATGAATACTGCCCAGAATTTCTCATTCTTAAATTGAATACAAGTCCATGATATTCTACTATGCTAGTTGAGACACTAAGCATTTAAAGGTTTGACAAAAAATGAATTTTACATATATCCACATATAATCCTGATTAGCAAAGGAATACATATTCATTCTACAAATTCAGAAATCATAATAGAAAACAAAAATCATTATAAAATCTATTACTTTCAGATTACTAAAATGTTAACTTTTAAAATTTTGCCTCATATTAAATCAGTCTTTCATTATTTTAACCAAAGTCAGGATTATGACAGTTGGTGTGAATTGCTTTTATACTGAATATTACATGGTAAACATTGTCTTGTATCACCATTCTTTTAAAGTATGATTTTTTAATGGTAGCACATAGTTGTTTCATGTAAATTATCTTTTTTACTCAGATACAGTTTCAAAATTATATTGTTGGGTCAGAGATAGCTGTAATGTTCTGCTGCTTATTATCAAATTGTCATAATGCCCAGGACTGTTTTAAATTAAGGCATTAGCACAGCTTTTTAGGACTTAGACGAAGTCCTAATTCTTAAAATGCTCCGTGATCAGTTTTTTGGTGAGTAATACTTTATTTTAGAAAAATTTTCTTGAGTGCTTCTTCTCAAAAGTATTTAGGCAATCAGATCCTAGGGAAAAAATAGAAACTGTAGACATAACTTATCTACACTAGAAGGTAAAATCCAAAAATTACCTATTAGCACTTAAAGAATATCATCATTTATAAGGCTTTACATGTAAAATTTAGCCTTTAAAAGTGCCATTACTATTATTACGATCATTTTTAACATATAGGGAAACATTCAAAATGATTAGGTGCCTAGGCCAAAGTCAGATATGTAAAAATACCCAAAGTACAATCTAGACTTGGGACTCCAGAGATTACATGTGGAGTCTTTTCTGCTACTGCACTGTGCTTTCCGTATGTCACTAGTAACCCAATGTCCTCTGTTTTTACCCCCGATTAAAAAAATTTAACAGATTCGTTTTCATAATGCTATTTATTTAAGCCAAAATTATAGTAAGCTTACACGCCCCGAACGGATGTACTGACAGTACTAACACAAACGCTCACGGCAGACATCCCAGCTTAAAGTTAATGTATTTCCACTGTGTGAATCCACATATAGAGAAACACATTTGACTGAATATAATTCAATTTATAAATTTTCCAAAGAAACAAATAACTATTAGAGTTCTTTTCCTACAAATAGACCTACTGCAGAGATCACAACTGAGAAAAACAAAATGAAATCCTATGCTCTTAACAACAAAACACACACCCATAAATATTTTCCTCCATTTGTCCTTCTACCAACCCCTCCCTCAATTTTCTCACTATGGAATTTTAAAAAAAATTAAAATGGTTTTTGAAGTTGGCAATTACAAAGCACCGTCATTAATATGATTTTAATGTATTAGTTTATTGGCTTTTTTTTTTTTTTTTTAAGTATCAGGGATCGAAATTTCCAACCTCCTGCTTGCCAGCCAGGTGTTTACACTGCTGAGTTAAATCCCCAGCCCAGTGGCCCTCTTATATAGTGCTTATTCAATAAAGACCTGTCATCGTTAATTCAATTTATTTTTAATTCAATTGACATAGTAGAAATAGATAAAATACATCTAAGTCTAATAGCTAATAAATATTTAGTACTGTATCATATTTCACATTCAACATCTCTGAAATCAGGATATGTTACTGTAAGTTATATTCGGTGGCCTTTTTTCTTTCTTTGTAGTATAGAAAATAATGCTCTGATTTACAATCTGACCTCTTAGATTTAGAGAATAGTCTTTACAAAAATATACATTGAGAGCATTTTTATCAGCTGCTAAAAAGTGGTGATCATAGATCTTTACACTACACAAAGATGTGAGGAGGCATCCCTACTCTGCACACAATAGAGGACTCCCAGGCGGGGAGACGGCTCAGCCCCACAGCACCTGCCTGGCAAGCACCAGGTCGCAAATCTGATTCTTGGTACAAAAAAAAAAAAAAAAAAAGGATGACTTCCTAACCCATCAAATCAGGGTTAGGGTACGGTGGTTGCTGCATTTTACTCATCTTTATATCTCTAGTATGTGCTTGCAGGCACTCAATACAGATGAACTAAATACACAGAAATATTCAGTGTGGTCTAGCATATAGCTCAGTGCTACAATGCTTGCCTAATGTGTACATATCTGGGTTTGATTCCTTGCAGTCCCTCTCCCCAAAAAAGAAATGAAAACAAAATACATCTATTGTTAAATATTTTAAAAGTATCTACTGCCCACATTGGACTCATACCAATAAACAGTATGTGACTTGAGTGAAGAAAGGCAAGTTATGGAATGATAGTATAGTAAGAGACCTTCTTTTTAAAAAAAATATTTTTGTGATAGGATCTGGCTATCTCACCTAGGCTGGCCTTAAATTTATGATCCTCCTGCCTCAGCCTCCAGAGTGTCAGGGTTATAGGCATGTACCACCATCCCTGGCTTCTATGTGAAAAAATTTAAAACACAAAGACAATAAATTACTATGCCAAGGATACTTCCACTATATATAAAATATTTTTCTGAAAGAAAAAGGCAAAATGTTGTTTGGGTTTTTTTTAAATTTTATTTAGAAAGAAAAAAAACCAACCAAACAAAACAGTAAAATGGGTAGCAACAATACAGAATTCCAAAGGAAAAAAAGAAAAGAACATTAACAACAACAACAACAAAAAAAACCACTAAGAAATCACTAGTTGATAAATTACATACTGTCATCTTGGAAATAGTTGTTCAAGTTACAAAATTAAAGCATACAAAGTAGACATTCAAACAGTGAGACTATTAACAGTTCTGCTCAACAATCTAACAAAAACAGTAGTATGGTCATCTATCTTACACACTTAAACATACATGCAGTTATATCCTTTAGAGCACTTTCTTTTGCTCTCTCTTTTACAGTAGCAATTATGCATTTTGGGTTTTATTACTCCTATAGTTCTTATTACTTTGAAAAAGGCAAAATGTTACAGCTTCATTCCATGAGGCAGTTAAAAATGGTGTTTATTACATCATTGTTATTTTTCATCTTTTTTTTTTGGACCAGGAATCGAACTCATGACCTAGCACTTGCCAGGCAGGCACTTATGCCACTAAGTATAATGTATTTTAATGACATGAAAGCCCCATAATGTATTTTAATGACATGAAACTTTACAATGTTACACCTCTACATATGTATTCAACCATGTAAAGCACGGGAAAGAAAAAGTAAAAAAATAAAAATAAAGCCAGCAGTAAGACAGGTTTAGAAAATTCTTATCAATAGCTGTGTATATGTTAGTATTGGCGCATACATCTTTCAAGAAAGATATACAGATTTTGCAATTACTGTGTTTTTTAAAAAAAAAAACCTATCCATTAACATGACAGAAATACTGTAGATTTAGACAAAGTACACTGCATAAATTTAAAAACACAAAAGTAGAAAAACTGAGGAAAGTATTAGTGCACCTGAATTAAGTGGTTTTTTTTCATTTATTCCTGGAGGACAGAAGGCAAATAACATACAAAAGAGGGATTGTATTTTGAGAATATGTGACAGTGTTTCAGAAAGTAGGTCTTTGAAGATTCAAAAGAACATTATTCAAGTTGATCCTGTTAAGAAATTCTTTGTTAAGGAAACCTTGAAAAGAAAATCTAAAATTCTGAAATTTAAGAACGAAGTTTTATGGTTCATCTGGGCACATGCACATAAAGATACACATGTATTACTTGGCTGACACTGATAAGACGTTAGGGTAATTTCCTTTAAAAACTTGAAGTCAGTCAATCTAGAAAGAAATAGAAGTTTAGATGGAATCAGTGTTACACTGTATAGAAAATCAAGTTATTGGGGAAAAAGTCACAGGTAGATTTCTGCAAATAGACAGTGACCCAGATAAACAACAAAAAAATTAAATTGGAGAATAATATGGCTAATTGAAGAAAGTATCCCTGACTAACAATTTTTGCTTACAACATTCAGCCAACTTCATATGTTAACATTAAGTAAAATAAAAAAATCACATTGAAGTGGAACTGTTTGTCTTGTCTCCTGATGGATTCCAGATGACCTGCAAGCCTTTTGTCTCCCAAGAGAACAGTTTTAAAGAATAACACTAATGCAGTTGTAAGTATGATTTATCATATTGGCTTTATAAAAAAAGTTTTAGGCCAGGTGAGATGATGCATGTCTGCAATTTCAGTACCCAAGAGGCTGAGGCAGGAGGATCACTGTGAGTTTGAGGCCAGCCTGGGCTACATAGAGAGTTCAAGACCAGCTTGGACTACATAGTGAGACTATATTTCAAAAACAAAAAAGTTTTGTTACTTTTTAGTATCAGTGATCCATAATTAATAATTTCAGATCCAGCAGAAACTTTTGTTTTGTTTTGTTTTGTTTTGTTTTTGGTTTTGAGACAGGGTCTCAACTATGTAGTTGAAGTTGGCCTGGACTAACTATGTAGCCCAGGCTGACCTCGAACTTGTGGCAATCCTCCTGTCTCAGCCTCCTGAGTGATGGGATTGCAGGCATATGCCACCACAGATGGCTCTCCAGTAGAAACTTTATAACAAAAACCTAAGTTCAGGTACAGACCTTTCAAAAAAATCTAACTCAAAACGGATCACAGACTATGAATGAAAACTATAAAACTTCAGAAGACAACTTAGGAGAAAAATCAAATTAACCTTGAGTATGGCAATGACTTTTTAGATACAATGCCAAAACCATGATTGATAAAAGAAAAAATTGATAAGCCAGCCTTCATTAAAATTAAAAACTGCATAGAAATTCAACATGTTATTATAGAGTAAGAGATTAAAATAATAGTGTGATATTACATTTTTACCACAATAGTTAAAAATTCAAAACACTGTCTTACTTTTCTCCTTGCTGAGACAAAACACTCAGCATCCACCAGTTAAAGGAGGAACAGTTTACTTTGGTTCGCAGTGTGGAGAGCTTTCAGTGCACAATCGGCTGGCTCTCAGGTAGGGTGGCACAGCAGAGGAGACACAGTTCACGCTAGGCAGAAGGCAGCAAAGCAAGCAAGCGGTGGATGATGGCAGCTCCTTCCACCCTTATTTCTCAGCCAGGCTCCTTAGGGTGGGTGGCACTCACACTCGCAATCCTAGTACCCTCGGCTCCCGCACTGCACCATGAATCAATCCCTGTGCTGCATGCTCTCATCCAGCCCCCTTTGAAAAAGCCCCACCTATGACTGACTGCATGAAGCTTTGGGGGAGACATTTAGTCACAAGCCATAACACTGACAACACTAAACACTGACAAAGATGTGGAGCCCCAGAAACTCTCATTCACTGGTGTGAGAATACAAAAACAATGGTGGCTTGGAAGGCTGACTGGTGAATTGCTTAAAAAAGGGTTACCATGTAAACAACCAATCATAGTCCTAGTTAGTTACCCAAGAGAGCTGAAAGCAAGTTCACAACAAACCTGCAGGTGAATGTTTACAACAATTTTATTCATAATTGCCTAAAACTGAAATCAACCAAGATGTCCTTCAAAAAAACAAACGAATAAACACACTATGGTATAGACATACAATGAGTTATTATTCAGCAATAAAAAGAAATGAGCTCTACAGGGAGAAGCAGGATGGAAGCAAGCCCCAGCCTGTGAGCTGAGCAGCACAGGCTGAGGAGAGAACATGCCCTCCCACACCCGAGGAACCAGCTGATTCCGAGGAACTGCATCACTTAACCTCCAAGCCTCAAAGCAAGGACAACAATATGCAATACAGTAACTATTGTAGACTTTCTACTGTCTTATCACTGCTTCCATTCATTTTATTGTTCTATTTTATTCCCATTAAAATTGAGAAAGAGAAAGAAAGAAAGAAAGAAAAGAAAAGAAAAGAAAAGAAAAGAAAAGAAAAGAAAAAAGAAATTCATAGGCTGAGAGACATAAAATAGCCAAATCACCAAACAGGCCATTTTAGCCAGTATAAGGAAGTCCCCTCTGCTTTAATTCTAAAGGAAAAACTTAAAAGTAACCCGGGATGCTAACCAATCCATTTTCTGTCTCCTTGCTGTTCAAGCCACCTTAACAAAACCTTACCATTCTGCCATGCCCAGAGAGCACCTCTCTATATTACTTAATTCATGAATCACAAGTGAAAGTCAACTGGATCATTTAACTAAATTCATTGAAATTTTGTCTTCTGGCATGTCTTGCAGGTTCAAGTGGTATACAGTTGACCACTGAATAACATTGTCCACAATGCCCTGTATAATAAGAATCTGTGTATAACTTTGTCTCCTTCCAAATTTAACTGCTAATAGCCTCTTGACCAACTAACATACACAGCCAATTAACTTATATTTTGTACGTCATATATATTTTCACCTCATATATACTATGAGGTGAAAATTAGGCAAGAACTTCAAGAGATTACTTTTTATTGTGATATAGTTTACTGGAGAGAAAAACTGCTCATGCAAAGAGGATTCATGTTACACTGCATTTTAGGTGGATACACAAAAAACACAATAGCAATAGGAGGTGGCTACAAAATTATCACAGTACAGCGTTACCACAGCTACCCCTTAGGAGCTGACTTAACACTTCATCTTTACTTTGTTAACATTTCTCTTGACAGCAAATTATGCCACATATGCTTTGTGTGCATAAGTTTGGATAATTTTTAACTTTTAATAACAGATTTATACATATTTTATGGTAGTAAATTATGGATTATTACTGCATATGTTTTTTCCATTCAACATGTACCTTTTCCTTAATTTTAAAAAAATATTTCTAGGCTATCAACAATTGGGACTTCATCTTATTAAAAAGTTTTTGCACTTCAAGTGAAATCACCAACAAAGTGAAACAAAAACCAACAGAATGGTAAAGAATTTTAGCCAGCAGTCCCTCAGAGGACTTATATCCAGAACATATAAAGAACTGAAAACTATCAAGCCCCCCAAACTCAAAGATCCTTTCCAAAAATGGGCATTTGAGATGAACACACATTTCTCAGATGAAGATATACAAATGGCAAATAAATGCATGAAGAAATGTTCACCATCACTGGTCATTCGAAAATGCAAATTAAAACAGCACTGAGATTTCATCTCACTCCAGAAAGATGGCTGCCATTAAGAAAACAACCGATAACAAATGTTGGCGAGGCTGTGGAGAAAAAAGAACACTTCACTGTTGGTGGGAGCGTAGACTGGTGCAGCCACTGTGGAAATCAGTACGGAGAGTCCTCAGAAAACTAGGATTGGAAGCTCCATTCAAGCCAGCTATTCCTCTCCTGGGTATTTTCCCAGAAAAATTGAAAATGTCACGTCTCATGTGCACATATATCAGTGCAATTTATAATAGCTAAATCTTGGAAACAACCAAAATGCCCATCAACCACAGAATGGATGAAAAAGATGTGGTATTTTTATACAATAGAATATCACTCAGCTATAAAAAAGGATGATCTTGAGGCCTTTATAGGTAAATGGGGGCAACCTGAGACTATCCTCATAAGTGAAATAAATCAGACTCTCATTTGTAAATATCATATTGTCTCTGTAATATAAAAATAATAAAAAAACTGAAAGAGTACTAAGATCCAAAATGTATAATAGATATTGAGATAATGACAGGGAAAGTGCTCTAAAGGATATAAACGTATGTATGCTTAAGTGTGCAAGATAGATAACTACACTAAGTTTGTTCATCAAACAGAATAGTTTGTACTGTCATTGTTTGATTGTCTACTTTTTATGCTTTGATTTTGTGACTTGAGCAACTACTTCTAAGATAACAATAAGTAATTTATCAACTAGTGATTTCTTACTGTTTTTCTAAAATTCTGTATTATTTCTACACTTTTTTCTGGTTTGCTTTTTTTCTCTAAATAAAAAAATTATTTCTAGGCTATAATGTTTGTGAATTTTTTCAAACTGTCACAGATCTCAAAAAACAAACAAACAAACAAACTACACAGACCCTACAGTTAAACCTGTGTTGTTTAAGGGTCAATTGTACAGAACAGAGATACATATGAAAAGTTAGCCTGTAAAAACAAAATGGCCATAGGTCCAAGAACTAGATTGTAATATATTAATTTACTTAAAGGGGAATGTTAAAAAAAAATAAAAAGGCATGGGATCAGAGAAAAAGCGACCTAAAAAGAGCCAAATTGTGCCATCAATGCTCTGCTGTGGTAGTTCTTATAGTTTATATTACTATTAAGTTGCCACATTATATATCTAATTTCCTTCAGTTTGATTCCAGGTTCTTAGGTAACCTGATGATTTCTCATGAAATTTCCCAACAGAAAACAAGAAACAAGAGGCCATTTTTCCTCCAGCAAAAGTATTTTGCTTCTTTGTTAAGGTGGATGGCAGGGTGCTCATTTGAAGATGATTCAGGTTGCACTGCACTGTATGTGACTACTGTAAAAACAACTCACACAGCACATGGTAAAGACTGAACCAAGACCCATATGTACTTGTTGAACTAAAATCAAAATGTGAGCCAAGGATGTTGTTCAGAGACACAGCACCTACCTGGCAAGCACAAAGCCCTGAGTTCAATTCCCAGCACAAAAACAAAAACAAAAACAAAAACACACAAACAAACCAAAATGAACCAAAGATCTAAATATTAAAACAGAAACAATCTACTGGAAGTAAAACTTTTGAAGAAGTATAAGCAAAGACTTTGTGAACAGAACCCCAGTGGCACAAAAAATTATATCAAGAATCAATAAATGGGATTGGATCGAATTAAAACGTTTCTGCACAACAAAGGAAACCACCAACAGAGTGAAGAGTCAACCCACGGAGTAGGAAAACACTTTTCCCAGTACTCTTCAGACAGACTATTACAGACAGCAAGTTAGGTGGACATGTAGGCAGGCGGACAGGGCTGGGTCTTTGCGGTATCAACGCAGAAGATGCGGCTGGAGGCCCATCTAAATAGATTAGAATCACAAGGGCCAGAGTTACATGCTTCCCTAAGGGATAAATGGAAATTCGAGATTACTGGTATCACCGTTTTGAGATTTCCCATTATCTCAACAGGAGTGAGCCCTCCTCTCTCACCCACTAAGACTACTAAAACTAAAACTAGACAAAACTACACGTTATTGACCGAGGTTAACCATGTCATCCATATGCCGTTGCTACCACCGGATCAGTATTACCTAAGTGACTATACTTGTAATTTACTGATCATAATTTTGAAAGTTTTGCCCTAAAATATTTAAGCTGCAGTGGGAGGCGGGACCAAACAGCGTGTTTACCTTGAGGTCACCTCCTCTTCCCGTGACAACTTCCTTTCCCAGTGGCACGAAAGGGAGTCCCAATCAGTAACTTGCGCGTCATCAACGGCCGCCCTAAGCACCAGCCCGGGTCGGAGGTTACATGTGATGTGTACCCTATGCCACAAGTTCCGGTCAGAGGTGACTAAGATGTCCATGGCTAGGCTCCTCTTCACGTCCTCGGAATAAAGACCATTTTTTCCTCATACTTTTCTGTTTCATCGCCCCGAAAACCCTATCAATTTTGATCCATGTTGCACCCACCTTTTAACTTGCTCCATAAAACTTCCTTTGAGAAGCAGGTTCACTGGCAACCCATTTGAGACCCCACCTGTCCCCCAGGAGCAATTCCTATTCTCCAGTAAATGTCCTATTCTTAACCTCCATTGTTCTTAGAATTCCTTCTTGAACTTCAGGGAACGGGAACTCTGCAGATCTGACACCTAGCATTTCCCCTATCAAGGGGACTACATCGAAAAAATAACTCAAAAAAAAGATCCCCCAGATTTAAAGACCCAACCCAAAAATGTGCAAGTGAAAAGAACAGACACTTCTCAGATGAAGTACAAATGACCAATAAAACATGAAAAAATGTTCAACATCACTGGCTATTTGAGAAATGCAAATTAAAGCAGTATCAAGATGAAATCTCTAGAAAGAATGGCTCTCATCAACCAGTAACAAATGCTAGAGGGGTGGTTCTTCATTGTTGGTGGTAGCATAAACTAGTACAATCACTGGAAATCAGTATGGAGATGCCTCAAAAAACTAAAGATAAAAATTCCACTTGACCTAGTTACTCCCCTTTGATTATGTTCCCAAAAGAGTTACAGACATCACACCAGAGTGATGTGTACTTATCCAGGTTTACAGCAGTACAATTCATAATAGCAAAATCTTGGAAGCTACTTACATGTCCATCAACAGATGAAAAGAACGTATAGTATAAAGGAAGTATAGTATTTATACACAATGGAGCTAAAGGGTACACTTGAGTCATTTGTAAGAAAATGGATGTACCTGGAGACCATAATGGTAAGTGAAGTAAGTAAGTCCCACAAATTTAAATATCACATGGTTTCTCTCATATGAGAAACAATATATAAAATACAAAATAAAAGACAGACAAGAATAAAAGAGAAAAAACGCTACTGGACGACAGCATGCACGATGTATCTAAAACTGTAGCTCGATTTATATATTGTCTGATGTGTTTTACATGTTTTTTGGCCTCTTTGGCTGTTAATCTGTATGTATGATGATTAACTTTATAAGGACTTGAAATAAATGAACCTGATGCTGGGGGAAAAAAAGGAAGTGTGGAGGAAAAGAGAAAACAAAAGAATTGAGATGTGTTATGTATACGTTCTAATTTCCCACAATGAATATAGTCATTATAGATTGTTTACATGTACTAATAAAAATTTAAAAATAAAGAAAGCAAAAAAAAAACAACCTTGTCGGAGAATCGGTATGCTATTTGGTGACATCTCAAAGTTGCTAGGCTAGGTAACACATGCCTGTAATCTCAGCACGGAGGAGGCTGAGACAGGAGGATGGCTGTAAGTTTGAGGTCAGTTCTGGGCTATCTACTAAGTTCAAGGCAGTCTGAACTACATAGCAAGACCTCATCCCTAAAAACCAAAAAATAAAATAAAATAAAAAAACTAAGACTATTAAAAAATCGGCACCCCAATATTTATCAATCATCTGTGACCGTATACATATATAATTCATAATACATATATAACTCATATACATATATAATTCATAAATTTAACAAATATATACACACACATATATGTATCTCCAACTCTCAGAAACTCTGGTATACTAGTTGTTGTAGTCAGGGGTTGTGTAGTGAACAATTAAAATCAGGACATGGAATTTATAATATCATTTATGATGGTCGCCCAGAGTTAACACTAGAAAGTGCAGGAAATCTGTCCTTAGCACTAAAGACATAGAATATTCAGCCGAGGGCCTGAATCCCACAGCAATGTCCTGCATGAGTCCAGATGAAAACCCAGAGCCCATGACAGTGCCTCCCATGAATCCAAGTGGAGGTCTAGAGCCCATGAGAAGGGCTCACACCAGTTTCTTTTACGGATCTGTGCCAGGAAGGCCCAAAGGTCAGCAGTGGAAGCTAGGAAGTCTATGCCAGCAGGGTGAAGGAACTGTGCTGGTAGGCTGAGGGTTCTACACTGGAGCCGAGAAGTCACACTCATAATAAAGACCAGGGCTGTCCTGAAAAGTACTACAGCCATCCTCAGCAACAGGGAGGTCCCGAGCGCCTCCGCCGATAAGCACAGTCAACTGCACACCAGGAAGCCAGCGTGATGAGTTTGTCCTGGAGATTCAATGGCACACGGCTTCCCTTCTGGAGCCAGGAAGTGATGCTCGATGTAAGGACCAGAGCTCCCCCACAGCGAACCAGGACCACTCTCACCAACAAGGTCCCCAGCTACTCTGATGCTCCTCCAGAACCAACGGCTCAAGCAGCAACACGTAGGAGAAACCTGCAACACCCGGCTTGTCCGTCTCCACTACTCTATTTATGCTGGCAACTTTCCTCAGGTGGGACATCTACACGCAGCAACGTGGTGATTTAATTCAGCTGGCGTCAAGTTGACCACCAGTTTTTAATCCATAACACTAGTGGACTATTTCTAAGCCCATTCTTCAGAGCACCGGGTTTTTTGTTTTTGTTTTTTTAAATTTTTGGAGGAGTCTTTTTGAGACAGGGTCTTACTATGCAATTCAGGCTGGCCTTGAGCTT
>PVJX010010771.1:0-55795 GCA_004027295.1 Dolichotis patagonum
TGGGTATCTTAGTGAATCTTGTCATCTTCAGTGTAGTTGCCTATACTCTTAGACTTGATGCTATCCATCACAACAGATTTAAATAAAATCAGTCAATACAAAGTAGCAATCTAACAAACCAGATTCAAATAAGATCAGCCATAATAAGACAGTATAAGTTATAAAGGGATTCAGATTAAGTTGATAGGAAAATTAGGGGGGATTACCGTAATATGTCCTCTTATTTTTGGGATAGCTGACCATGTCCTCAAGTCTAGCATAAGTAGACAAACTGGAACAGCACATAATTAACATTTCTTCATGTATTTATTTGCCATTCATATTTCTTCACCTGAGAACTATGTATTCATTTCAGATGCCCATTTTTGGATTGAGTCTTTGAATTTTGAGGCTCTGATTTTTTAAAATTCTTTTATAAGTTCTAGACAAAAGTTCTTTGTCTGAGGCGCTGTCCATGAAGATTTTTTCCCAATTTGTGGGTTTTCTTTTCACTCTGCTGGAAACCTCTTTTGACATGCAGAAATTCTTTAATACGATGTGGTCCCAGTTATTGATTCTGGGAAGTTTTCCCATGTAGTTTGGTTCTTGTTCATGAATTCTCTTCCCACCCCTATATCTTTGAGATTTTTACCTACTTTGTCTTCCAGCAGTTTTAGTGTTTCTGTTTTAATATTTAGATCTTTGATCCATTTAGATTTAAGTTTAGTGTATGCTGACAGACATGGGTCTAGTTTTAGTCTTCTGCATATGGATAGCCAATTTTTCCAGCACCATTTGTTAAAGAGACTGTCATTCTTCCAACAAGCATGTTTGGCCCCTTTTTCAGAGATAAAGTGGTTGAGTGAATTTGTGGTTGTGGTTCTAGCTTCCAATCTATTCCACTGATCTTCAGGTCTGTTTTTATTCCAGTACCATGTTGATTTTATTACTGTAGCTTTGTAGTATAATTTCAAGTCGGGGATTGTGATGCCTCCTGCCTTGCCTTTGTTGCTTAGAATTGCCTTTGCTATTCTAGGTCTCTTCTGGTTCCAGATGAACTTTAGGAGTGATTTCTCTAGATCTATGAGGTATGTTAGTGGTATTTTGATTGGGATTGTGTTGAATCTGTATAGTAATTTTGGGACAATGGCCATTTTTACAATGTTTGTTCTTCCTATCCATGAAGAGGGGATGTCTTTCCATTTTCTGAGGTCCTCTTCGATTTCCTTTTTCAGGCTTTTATAATTTTCACTGTATAGCTCTTTTACTTCTTTCGTGAGATTAATTCCTAAGTATTTCATTTTTTTGGATGCTAGTGTAAAGGGTGTAGCTTCTCTTATTTCTCTATCAGTACTTTTGTTGTTAATGTATAGAAATGCTATTGAGTTTTGAGTATTGACTCTGCATCCAGCTACCTTGCTGAATTTATTTATTATATCTAGGATTCTTTCAATAGAGTTTTGGGGGTCTTGTATGTAAAGTATCATGTCATCTGCAAATAATGATAATTTAACTTCCTCTTTTCCTATCTCTACTCCTTTTATTTCTCTTTCCTGTCTTATTGCTCTGGCTAGTATTTCCAGTACTATGTTGAATAGCAGTGGTGATAATGGACATCCTTGTCTTGTGCCTCATTTTTAAGGTAAAGGCTTTCAGTTTTTGCCCATTTAATATGATGCTGACTGTTGCTTTGTCATAGATTGCCTTTACCATATTGATATAAAGACTTTCTATTCCAATTCTCTGTAAAGTTCTTATCATGAATGAGTGTTGGACTTTATCAAAAGCTTTTTCTGCATCTATAGAGATGATCATGTGGCTCTTCCTTTTGGCTCTATTGATATGGTGGGTTACATTTACTGTTTTGCATATGTTGAACCATCCCTGCATTCCTGGGATGAATCCCACTTGGTCATGGTGGATAATCTTCTTGGTGATTTGCTGCATCCTGTTTGCCAATATTTTATTGAGAATTTTTGCATCTATGTTCATTAGGGAGATTGGCCTATAGTTAGTTCTTTTTTTCATTGGGTCTTTCTCAGGTTTAGGTACTAGAGTGATATTTGCTTCCAGGAATGACTTTGGAAGAATTGCTTCCCTTTCAATTTCATTGAAGAGTTTCAGCAGTGTTGGAATTAAGTCTTCTTTGTATTTCTTGTAGAATTCTGCAGTGAATCTATCTGGGCTGGGACTCTTCTTTGTACGCAAGGACTTAATTACATTTTCAATTTCAGTAATAGAAATTGGGTTATTCATCAGTTTTACATCTTCCTGATCCAGGTTTAGTAGCTCATATGTATCTAGGTATCTGCATATTTCTTCAGTGTTATCGAACCTATGAGAGTAGAGGTTTTCAAAATAGGCCTTGATGATCTTCTGTATTTCCACTGAGTCTGTAGTAATTTCACTTTTTTCATTCCTTATTGCATGAATTTGAGTTTTTTCTTTCCTTTTTTTAATAAGGTTGGCCAGGGGCTTATCAATTATATTTATTCTTTCAAAAAACCAACTCTTTGATTCATTGATCCTTTGTACTGTTTTCTTAGTGTCTATTGCATTAATTTCTGCTCTGAATTTTATAATTTCCTCCCTTCTTTTAGCTTTTGGCTTGGCTTACTCTTCTGTTTCTAGATGTTTGAGTTATAACATGAGTTGTTTATTTGTGTTCGTTCTGTCTTCCTGATGTCAGAACTCAATGCAATAAATTTTCCTCTCAGGACTGCTTTCATTTCATCCCACAAAATCCGGTAAGTTGTGTCTGTATTTTCATTTACTTGTAGATATTGTTTAATTTCTTCTTTAATTTCCTCTGTGACCCACTGATTGCTCAAGAGTGTATTATTCAGTTTCCATGTGTTTGTAGGTTTTTTGCAATTTCTTTTATCATTAATTTCTAGTTTCACGGCACTATGATCCAATAACATGCATGGATAATTTCAATTCTTTTGCATTTACTTAAATATGTTCTGTTTGCTAGTATATGGTCTATTTTAGAGAATGTCCCATATACTGCTGAGAAGAAGGTATATTCTAATGTTGTTGAATGGAACACTCTGTATACGTCTATCAAGTCCATTTGTTTACAGGTATGATTCAGTTCTGTTATTTCTTTGCTGATTTTCTGTCCAGTTGATCTGTGCCTTTGTGTCAATGATGCGTTAAAGTCTCCTGTTATAATTGTGTTATTGCTTATTTTTGATTTTTTATTTCTGTTAGTATTTGCTTTATATAGCTGGGTGCTCTGGAGTTTTGTGCATTATGTATTTAAGATGGTTATCTCTTCCTGTTGAAGTTTTCCCCTAACTAGTATGTAGTGACCTTCTTTATGTCTTTGGATCATTCTTGGTTTGAAATTCACATTGTCTGCAAACAGGATGGCTACTCCTGCTTTTTTTTGGTTTCCTGTTGCATGAAGTATTGTTTTCCATCCTTTGACTTTCAGTCTATGAGTGTCCTTTTGGGTAAGATGGGTTTCTTGTAGACTGCATATGTTTGGATGTTGTTTCTTGATTCATTCTGCCAGTCTGTTTCTTTTGATTGGGAGTTGCGGCCATTTACATTAATGGTTATAACTGTTATATATTGGTTTATTGTTGACGTGTTATCTTTCTGCTGTTGTGTCTTTAGTTTTCCATTCTGTTTAATTGTCTGCCTTGCTTCGTGGTTTTATCCCATGTGCATTTAGAATGTCTTTCAGTATTCTTTGTAGGGTTGGTGTGGTTTTCATGAAGTTCTTCAGCTGTTCTTTGTCATGGAAGTATCTTATTTCTCCATCCATTTTGAAGGACAGTTTCACAGGGTATGTCAGTCTGGGTTGGAGGTGGTTTTCCTTTAGGATCTGAAATACTTCACTCAATGCTCTTCTTGATTTCATTGTTTGTGTTGAGAAGTCTGTCGTGATTCTGATAGGTTTTCCTTTATAGGTGATCTGTCTTTTCTCTCTAACAGCTTTCAGTATTTTGTTCTTATGGTGGATTTCTGGGATGATGATTATTATGTGTCTGGGTGTAGTTTTATTTTGGTTATGGCTGTTTGGCATTCTATATGCTTCACTTATCCAGATGTCAGTTTCTCTTCTCATGCTTGGGAAGTTTTCAGCTATTACTTCTGCAAATATCCTCTTGATATCATTTGGGCTGTCCCCTTCTTTTTCATTTATCCCTATTTTCTTATGTTATTTTTCTTTGCATCATCATGCAGCTGTTGAATTGTTATTTCCTGATTCTTTGTTATTTTTAAGATATTTCCTTTCCTGTTCACTGGTTGCAATCTTACCTTTGAGTTCTGAGATTCTATCTTCACTTTTGTTGAGTTGGTTTTGTCTGATTTCTATAGCATTTTTGATTTCCTGTATATCTCTTTGAATCTGGTTTATGTATCTTGTTTGTTTCTTATAGTGTTCATTCAGAGATTCTATCTGTTTGCTTTGTTCCTCTAATTTTTTAGCTGTGTCTTCATTAGATGCATTCACTCTTTCTTTCACTATTTTTATCAATTCTTCTTTAACCTGGGCAATTATTTCTGATTTGAATTTCTCCATCGCTTTCCCTAGTTGCATCTTTATTTCATTTGATATCATTTCAGACATTTCAGGTGTATGGCTTCTTTTTTCTTCTATGTACATGGCTTCTAAGCTTTCTTGGGGTGGCTGGAGCTTTAAGCCTGCCTGTTGTTCTTTCCTTTTGTCATTTTTCTATATTTTCTTGCTTTGAGTGGTGTTCCAAAGCTTCCTCTGAATGTTTCGCGAATTACCTCCTGCACCCTCAGTTCCTGGAGCAGCGGTGGCTCCCCCACAGGCTCTTGGCTCCCTAAATTGAAAGGTGGAAGCTGGGCCTTGTAAACTGGGGCCCAGGGAACCTTGGGCCACAGTCCTGTGTCGTAAAGGGTGAGTATGATTTCAACCACCAGGAGTTCTGGTTTTAAGCTCTCCCTTGGCCTGGCCACACTGGGCTGTCAGGCCGCCAGCTCGGCCTCCACCTCAAGAACTGAGAGAAGGCCACTGGGCGTGGTACACTAAGGCTCTGGACCTTCTGGGACTCGGTACAGTGTACCAGGTAGCTAGCCCAAGCTCAATTGTCTGGAACACAGGTTGCCAGCTCTCCAGGAGCTTGCCTTGGGGCAGCAAGACTCACCTCACAGGGTCCTAACTCCCCTCAGCAGGCTCTTGGCTCCCTAAATTGTAAGGCAGATGCTGGGTGTGGTGGACCAGAGAGAGTGGAACCTCGGCCCGGGCCGCCATCCTGTGTCCCGGGGCTATTACATAATTCTTGCCATTGAATTATTTTCCTATTGCTGATTTCCATTTTTTCTCTTCTGCTAAACTACTCACAATGTCTACTGTATTCATTTTTTTAGATGTTTTGTAATTGTTAGCTTCATTGTATCCTTCTAGGATATTCTTGAGACTGTTTGTAGTCCTAATTTGGTGGTCACTAATTTGTTGCAGTTCTGTTTTTTTCATGACTGTATATTATTTGTCCACTTATTTTACAGATTATTTTGAAAAATATTTGAATCTGGGTTGCAAACTGTTATCTTTTCAGTCCTGAGTCACTTGATTGCAAACACTCTTGTCCTTTATTGTGTTAAGAAATCTGCTGTAATTTAATGAATTCCTTTTTTAGGTGATTCATTGACTTTTTTCTAACATCTGTTAACATCTCCAGTATTGCATCTCTGGACATTTAACTGAAATATGGTATAGACAGGCCCTCTTGCCTCATGGTCCTTTGGGGTTTTATTTACCTCATATAACTGTATGTTGAAGTATTTCCAAAAATTTGGAAAATTTTCTGACACCTGTAAACCAGATTTGTGTCTTTTTTCTCTGCTGATGTTTCATTTATCCTAATTAAATACAAATCAATCTTCTTTGCATCCTCTTGCAGGTGTTGGATCCATTCTTCATGTTTTCCAATTGTTTATAATGTATCTCTGAAGAACTATTTTTGGAATCACTCCTATCTCCTAATTCTGATACTTTGTCCTTATGTTGTTCACTACTGCTGGCTATAATTTTTAAACTCTAGATTTCTTTGGGAAATCTTTTCTGGACTTTAAATATTTGCTAAGCTGTTCATTTAACTTTTTAAGTTTGTCTTGTTTTTATAAGTATTTCCTGTAACCTTCCTCAACAATGATCCATAAGTCAATCACAATCTCTAGAAGACTGCCCCCAATACTGCATGAGGCTTTGGGGAAACATCCAGACACAAACCATAACACTATCTCTAGAGTACAGATCATGCCCCATAGGAACCAGTGGAATAAAACAGACAAAAATATTTTTTGATAATATATAGTTACAATTAGAATTAAAAATCACATTTAAAGATTGTGAAAATGTAAGTATTTTTTCCACTTTGTCTTCAAATGATATTGGCTTCCACTCATCATATATTCTAATCAACTTCATGAAGACATCTCTCAATCTATTTTGAAGCATCAAGATAACATTCTTAAAAGAAGTCACATAAGTTTAACATTTAAACATACAAGACAAACAATTAAATAAACAATCTAGTCTATAAAATGAGATATTTATTACCTATAAGTGAGGAAATAACCCAGTGCAGGTACCAAAGTTATATATTACTTTGAAAAGAAAAAAAATGCTTCCAATTTTGCTGATTAACAACAGCATTGATAATGACACATGGAAGATAACATTATTCTCTTTCTTCATTTTTAACAGTAGAGTGTAAACTGAGCTTCTAGTGTATACTTACTGGAAAATAATAAGTAATTTTTTCATATTTAATTTTATATTGATGTCAATCAGCGCAAAATGGATAAAACTAAGAAACTGTATCCCAATGGTTACTCCCTCCAAGTACTAACCAGGCCCGACCTTGCTTAGCTTCCGAGATCAGACGAGATTGGGCGCGTTCAGGGTGGTATGGCCGTAGACATCCCAATGGTTACTAACTAAGCTCTGCTGAGAGCTTTAGGAGAGTGAGCATGGTTGTTCTGATATAAACATTCAATAAGTAGTGGCAAGAGTATGAGTATGCAGTCTGAAACTCTGGAATTCAGGGATTTGTTTCTCCCCCCAGATACATGTAGTTTGTAAGAAAAAAACCCCACTATTTTCTTTTGACTACAGTCATAGCATATGTGGACAAATTATTGGATTCTATATGGTTTGTTTATATTTGTCTCACATAAATATTTAGAAATTTATTTCAAGGTAAGGTTTTGGAACAGAATCCCTGGTGGACTGTGATGGGTTAACTAATGGTCCACTGGTAGCAACCAGCCAACCTGAATCAATGTGGTGCTTTGGCATGGAAGGGCCACCTGAGAACTGTTGCCAGCACTATTAAATGAGAACTGCAGGGGAAGATGCTGTGCTGTTCATCCTCCTGCAGAAGCTTGACTTAATGCTTTTCCTGATGTGAACTCAGCTGTCCTCATTCTCAGAAGAGCTTAGGTCCTCAATGTTATTAAAGGCTGCTGAAGTTCTCTGTGGAGTAGCTCTGGCCCAAACCTTGCACATGTATTCTGGGCTCCAGTGTAGATCTCTCAGCCTACAGGCACAAATCCTTCACCTCATTGGTGCAGAAGTTCTAGCTTCCACCACTAACCCTGGTCCTTCTCAGTGTAGATCTTTGACACAGACTTATAAGACACATTGCTATGGGCTATAGGCCTCCAGCTAGACTTTGACAGGATATTGCCATGGGACCTAGGACTTCAGGTGGACAGTGCAGGACATTGTGGTAGAAACCAGGCCCTAAGTTGAATTCTTCTCATCTCTAATGTGTGGGCAGATCACTTGAAATCTGTATTTGAAATTTTGGGTGAATATTATAAAATAATTCTATAAATACTGTATCTCATTTTTAAAAATTTTTTTATTTTATTTTAAGAGAGAAAGAAAAGAAAAATTTAAAAAGACAAAATAGAAAAAACAAGAAGAAAAGTAGAATACAGAGTTCAAAAGATAGCATCATAAAATCACTAATTATACATTACATATTGTTAACAATAGTTCTTAAAGTTACAGAGTCAAAGCATAAAAAGTGGCTATACACTCAAACAATGACAATACAAACTCTTCTGTTCAATAATCTACCAAAAGCTCAGTAATATGGTCATCTATTTTACACACTATACATACCATTATATCCTTTAGAGAACTTTCCTTCACTTTCACTTTTACAATATCTATTATATCTATTGTACTTTTATATCTATTATATTTTTTGGTTACCATTTTTTGTCTGTTCTTATTATTTTTTACACTAGAGACACTGTGATATTTACTAATGTGAGTCTTGTTTATTTCACTAATGAGGATATTCTCAAGTTGCCTCCATTTACCAATAAAGGCCACAAGATCATCCTTTTTTATAGCTGAGTAGTATTCCATTGTATACAAATACCACATTTTTTTCATCCACTCTGCTGTTGATGGGAATTTTGGTTGTTTCCAAGATTTAGCTATCACAAATTGTGCTGCTATGAACATCGGTGCACTTATATCACTGTGACATGAACTTTTCAATTTTTCTGAGAAATACCCAGGAGGGGAATAGCTGGGTTGAATGGAACTTCCAATCCTAGTTTTTTGAGGAATCTCCATACTGATTTCCACAGTGGTTGCACCAGTGTGCACTACCACCAACAGTGGAGAAGTGTTCCTTTTTCCCCGCAGCCTCGCCAGCCTTTGTTATCAGTTGTTTTCTTGATGGCAGCCATTTTTCCCAGGGTGAGATGAAATCTCAAAGCCGTTTTAATTTGCATTTCTCAGATGACCAGTGATGGTAAACATTTCCTCATATATTTATTTGCCATTTGTATATCTTCATCTGAGAACTGTGTGTTCATCTCTGATGCCCATTTTTGGAGTGGGTCTTTGAATTTGGGGGGCTTGACTTTTTTAGTTCTTTATATGTTCTGGATATAAGTCCTTTGTCTGAGGGATTGTTAGCTAAAATTCTTTCCTATTCTGTGGGTTTTCTTTTCACCTTGTTGGTGATTTCTTTTGAAGTACAAAAACTTTTTAGTAATATGAGATCCCAGTTGTTGATTCTTTGAAGTATTTCCATATAGATTGTGTTTTACTGATGAATTCTCTCCCTACCCCTATGTCTTCAAGATTTGTACCTACTTTGTCTTCCAGTAGTTTTAGTGTTTCTATTTTAATATTGAGGTCCTTGATCCATTTTGATTTTAGTTTAGTGTATGGTGATAGACATGGATCTAGTTTCAATCTTCAGCATGTGGAATGCCAATTTTTCCAACACCATTTTTTAAAAGAGACTATCTTTTCTCCAGTGAACATGTTTAGCCCCTTTGTCACATATAAGTTTTCTGAATGTCTTTTTGTAGTGCTTGCATTTTCTAATCAGTTCCGTTGATCCTCAGGTCTAGTTCTTTGCTAGTACCATGCTGATTTTATCACTGTGGCTTTTCAGTATAGTTTCAAGTCAGGAAATGAGATGCCTCCAGCCTTGCCTTTATTGCCAAGAATTGCCTTTGCTATTCTTGGTTTCTTCTGTTTCCAAATGAATTTTAGGAGTGTTTTCTCTAAATCTGTGAGGTATGTCAATGGTATTTTGATTGGGATTGTGTTAAATCTGCATAACAGTTTTGGGAGTATGGCCATTTTCACGATGTTGGTTCTTCCTAGACAAAAGCAAGGAATATCCTTCCATTTTGTAATATCCTCTTCAATCTCCTTTTTTTTTAGTAGAGTATAATTTTCAGCGAAGAGGTCTTCACATTCTTGCTTAGGTTGATTCCTAAGTATTTAATTTTTTTTAGATGTTATTGTGAAGGGCAACATTTCCATAATTTCTCTCTCGGTGAGTTTCTGATTTGTGTACTGGAGTGCTATTGATTTTTATGCATTGACTTTGTAGCCAGATACACTGCTGAATTAGTTTATTACCTCTATCAGTCTTTTAATGGAGTTTTTTTGGGTCTTCTATATAGAGTATCATGTCATCTGCAAATAATGATAACTTAACATCACCCTTTCCTATCTTTATTCCTTTTATTTCTCTCTCTTGTCTGATTTCCCTGGCTAGTGTTTCCAGAACTACAATGAAAAGGAGTGGTGATAGTGAATATCCTTGTCTTGTTCCTGATTTTAAAGTGAATGCTTTCAGTTTTTACCCATTTAGTGTAATATTGGCAGTTGGGTTGTCATAGTTGGCCTTTATAAGGTTGAGGTAGACACTGTGTATTATGAGATTCTGAAGGGTTTTTATCATGAACATGTGTTGGACTTTATCAAAAGCTTTTTCTGCATCTATTGAGATGCCCATGTGGTTTTTCTTTTTGGCTCTGTTGATATGGTGTATCACATTTATTGATTTGCATACATTCAATCATCCCTGCATTCCTGGATTGAACCCCATTTGGTCATGATGTATAATCTTCTTGATGATTTGCTGCATTCTATTTGCCACCATTTTATTGAGAATCTTTGCATCAGTGTTCATTATTGAGATTGGCTTATATTTCTCCTTTTTGGTTGAGTCTTTCTCTGGTTTTGGTATGAGAGTTATGCTTGCCTCCAAGAATGATTTAGGGAGGATTGCTTTCTTTTCAATTTCATTGAAGAGTTTAAGGAGTACTGGTTTCAAATCTTCTCTAAATTTCTTGTACAATTCAGCTGTGAATCCATCAGGACCTAGACTTTTCTTTGTTGGTAAGGTTTTCATTACCTTTTCAATTTCAATTGCTGATATTGGATTGTTCAAAATTGCTATATCTTCTTGGTTAGGTTTAGTTAGTTCATATGTTTCTAGAAATCTCTTCATTTCCTCTGTGTTTTCCTCTCTATGTGAGTAGAAATTCTTAAAGTAAGTATTCATGATCTTTTGAATTTCCATGAGATATGTAGTAATTTCTCCCTTTTCACTCTTTGTGTGAATTTGGGTTTTTTCTTTCTTTTTCTTGATAAGCTTTGGTAGCAGTTTGTTGATTTTGTTTATTCTCCCAAAAAATCAGCTTTTTTGATTCATTAATTTTTGTGTTTTTAAAAAAAGTTTTGATTGCATTGATTTCTGCTCTAATCTTTACTATTTCCTCTCTTCTATGTCCTTCAGGTTTAACTTGCTCTTCTTTTTCTAGAAGCTTGAGATGAAGCATTAGGTTGTTTATTTGTGCTCATAGTATTTTCTTGATATGACTATTTATTGCTATCTATTTCCCTCTTAAAACCACTTTCATTGCATCCCACAAATTACAATAGGTTGTTTCTGCATTTTCATTAAATTGTAGGTATTGCTTTATTTCTTCCTTAATTTCCTCTGTAACCCACTGGTTGTTTAAAAGGTTGTTGTTTAATTACCATGTATGCATGCAGGTTTTGCAGTTTCTTTTGCCATTAATTTCCAATTTCAGTGCACTATGGTCAGATAGTATGCATGGGATAATTTCAATACCATTACATTTACTTAACAATGTTTTATGGTATATTATATGGTCTATTTTGAAGAATGTCCCATGTGCATCTGAGAAGAATGTGTATTCTGTTGTGATTTGGTGGAACACTCTGTAAACATCTACTAAGACCAGTTGCTCACAGGTATGATTCAGTTCTATTACTTCCTTGATGACTTTTTGTCTAGTTGATCTATCTCTTTGTGACAATGGGCTGTTAAGGTCCCCTGTAATAAATGTTTTTGTGTATTTGGTTTTTCATGTTGTTTAGTATCTGTCTTATATAGTTGCATGCTCCCGATGGTAGATATGAATTTCTTTAGTTGTTGTTTATCATGGAAGCATCTTGTTTCTCCATTAGATTTGAAAGACTGTTTTGCTGGGGATGTCAGTCTGGGTTGAAAGTTATTTTATTTTAGGGCTTGAAATACTTCATTCCAAGCTCTTAAACTGAAAGTTTGTGCTGAGAAGTCTGCTGTGATTCTAATAGGCTTTCCTTGATAGATAGGTTGTGTCTTTTCTCTAGCAGCTTTTAGTATTCTGTTTTTATGCTGTATGTTTGAGATCTTAATTATTATATGTCTGGGTGTAAGTTTATGTTGGTATTGACTGTTTGGCATTCTATATGTCTCACTTATTTGTATATCCAAGTTTTCCCCCATGTTTGGAAATATTTCTTCCATTATTTCTGTAAACATCTTGGCTATATCTTTTGCATTTTCTCCTGCCTCCTCACTAATGCCTATTACTCTAAAATTTTTTCTCCTGGCATCATCTTGTAGCTACTGGATTGTCATTTCAAGCTACTTTGTTGTTTTTATAAATTCTACCCTTTCAAGATCACTATCTGCATTCCTGTCCTCAATGTCTGAGATTCTATCCTCAGCTTCATTTAAATGGCTTTGCAGGATTTCAATAGAATTTTTTGCTTCTTGCATATCTCTTTCACTTTGTGTCATAGATTCTGCTTGTTTTCTGCATTGTTAATTCAAAGTTTCAATCAATTTCCCATGTTCCTGTAGTTTCTTATCTATTTCTCCTCTAGCTATGTTGAGCAACTGATTTACTAATATTGGTACATTTGTCACTATGATAATACATTATTTCTAACTTGAGTTCCTCTATAGCCTCATGGATTTGTTTCTTTAGTTCATTTGCTACCTTTTCAGAGATTTCTGGCTTATAATTTTTAGGGTCCTCTATTTCATTATCACCTACACTTGCCCCTGATAGACTAGATGTTCAGTATTGCATTTTGCCTTTTCTTTTAGTCATTTTCACCTTTTGGGTAATTTTATGGTCTTTCTATTCCAACAGTTACAAGTTTGTGTAGTGTGTGTTTCACAGTTCTACTGTGTGGTTGATTGTTGTCAAATTGCTGGGTAACACAATGGAGAGGAGATCCAGTCTCCTGAATTCCTCCTCCCATGCTGTTGGGTGAGTCCTATGTCCTTTCTGGGCTAACTAGCCCAGAAGTATTGATGTAGGGCAGCTCTTAGTTCCTACTTTTGTTATATCTTCAGGTTATTGCAGGTCACCAGATCTCCCTGGCTATAGTGTTTATGTCAGCTGAGACCTTACTGTGTCACTGGGGGTCTCATAAGACCTTTTAATTTCCTCTAAGTTGTGGCACAGCAATATTGCTGCACTCCACAACCTGTCTGATGTTCTCTGTGTGGGGGGCCAGTGTTACCCACTCTCTTGCCAGGTTAGCCAAGGTCTTACACTTGGAGGGAGTTTCACTTTTGCTCCTATTTCCCCACTTCAGACCTCTTCTTTAGGGTCAAACTCACCACTCACCACACTGACTGAAGCCCCATGAGTCTTCTGTTTGGGTGAGGGGTTCCTGAGCCTCTCATTGAGCCAGCATGGTAGTCCACTAAAGTCTAATGTTCCTGGTGGAAGGGTGAGTCCAGCAGATGTGGTTCCAGGCAGCTCAGGCCTGTGGAAGGCTTCTTTGATGTTCCTGGAAGAGGGGCAGGCCCAGCAGTGGCAGTCCCAGGTGCCTCAGGCCCTCTGCGATAGGTCTCTGGGATGTTCTCTGTGAACAAAGTGTGGGCCCAGCAGTCCTGAGCAGCTCAGTCCCTCAGCCACTGGTCTCCACAATGTTCCCTGTGGGCACAGGGTGGGCCCAGCATTTCAAAGCAGCTCAGGCCCTCTTCCACCAGTCTCTGTGGTGTTCCCTGTGGGCAAAGGCATAACCACTCTTTCAATCTGTTCATTTGTGGAATAGATTTTATTCCATATGCACACTCAAAAATCCAATACAAAGAGCAGTCTCTCCTTGTTTTAAAATAGAAGCCAAATAATGAATTCAAGTATACTCTTAACTGTGTCAAAGATTTGAACCCTGAGATCAGCTAACATTTTTATCAAAAATCTGCATTCAACCTCATTAATTGAATTGTTAAGTTTAGGAATGTAAAGAGAAATTAATGACTCCAGAGGTGAAAACTTGGATTTACCAACTTATTTAATGTTGATTTTCAGACATATCCATGTTAAGTCTCCAAGTACCAGAGGTGAAGCTCAAAGTTGGAACCTCCAGTCTCACTGTCCCAGAGTGCTTGGATCATATGTGTTTACCACTATGTCAGAAAAAATTCATATGTATGTGTTAATATGAATCCAAAGGTACATAGATAGTAATTAACATATGGAAGATAAACCATTCTGTATGATGTTATCTAAAAACCATTTAAATTATCCTCCAATAGATTTGGTTTTTCTGCATTTGTATTTGGATCTTTGGTCCACACTAAATTTAGATAAGTATATGAAAATCATGATGAAAAATTGTATTGAATCAATTACATATAGTAAAAGACAAATGTACATTAAACACATATATAAATATCAATAAAGAATAATCAACAAGGATAGAATGAAATACAAATGTGGGACAGCACAATGTTCTACTGCATCTATACGACTGCTTCCACAAAGTAGTCAATAAATCAAGTCATTGGTGTCATATATTCAACAGGGTTTATTCTTGCATATGGCCAGCCAATTGCAAAATCTTAAAAGCCACGCAAGACAAACCACTAAACATTAATGTATCTATGTAAAGATATATCTCAGTGACACAAGTGCATGCATAGCATGTGCAAAGTGGTGAGTTCAATTCCAGGTACTAAAAAAATAATGTCACTAACTATAAAAGACAAAACAAGACCAAAATACACACAACTACCAAAATTTAATCAGCATATTAAAACCAGGACACTAATTCTAAAGGGAAAAAGCAATCAAATATTAAAGGATTTAGAACCACAATGTCATGAAGGAATTTAGTATCAGTGGGATAAAATGTTGAGAAAGCCAAAAGTAAGATAGGATAAAAGTGGAGATTAGAATCATAAAAACAATAAGAGGAAATTCAACTTAAATAGGATACAAAATACCCAGAATAAAATTCAATTTAGAGAGGAGAACTAAAGTTTCTAGAGGCCATTATGTTGGTAGAGAAGGATGTTGCATTACTAAGTAGGTATATGTGTCTCATAGAATAAAATACAGTGCTTGACTTCAGCTTTGACATCAGGAATACTGGGTATATTAGAAAACAAATATGTTTAATGATATGAAGGCTCATTCCTCACAGAATGTGTTTTACCCCTGACCCCAGTAAGAGAATTTCTCTTTGGCCTTAACAAAATAATGTAGCACTGAGACAAAAAGATGTAGCCCAGCAGCCCTGCACCAGAGACCAAGATGGAAAAGACCACCATGGCTATCATCACTCTCCCCTTGGTGCTCTAGTATACAGGGAGGAAGGTGACCCACACATTGCAGAACACCAGCATGGTGCACATCAGGAACTTGGTTTCATTGAATGTGTCAGGCAGGTTCCTGGTAAGGAAAGCCACTATAAAGCTGTCCAGGGCCATGGAGCCCAGGTATCCAGGTTATTACTCAACTAAGCAGGAGAGAGGAAGGCATCCCTCAGAGCAGCCTCCAATCCCAGAGTAGGGCACCTCTTTCTGAGGGTCCATGCAGTAGGAGTGAAATCTGATTCACTCAGCCCTGGGTCACATCTCTGGGAAGGAGTGCAAGGAAGGACTCATAAGTACTGAAGTGAACACCATGACCTTGAGGCTGGAAGTTGATCAGCTTTGGGCCAGGCTCTCTGGATTTGAAGACTTGCAGCCCACATTAGATCCCTGGGTGTCAGCATCCATATGTGTAAAATCAGGATAATAATGTCCATACTCATAGTGCTTTTGCTGCATTTAAGTGGGCTTATTTCTAGAGTACACAGAGCACCCTAGACACTTATTTCCCATATGTGGGCAATAATGAGCATTTTAGAAGACTTAGTGTTGTAGCTTATTTAAATGTCCTCTCGAAGCCTCATTCACTCATGGAAGCAACTGAATCTAACATTGTTGGTTGGTTCAATGTCTAACACTCGGATTGGTGATATGTTTCACCTGCCCAGAGCTGGATCCCAGAGGTGGAGCCAGGACACACTGTAAAGGCAGGAAGAAGGTGTGCATTTTACTTTTGCTTTTATTTTTTGCCTTCAATTTTCCTGTTTGCATGGCCATGAAGGGCAGTGCCACCATGCCATACTGCCTGCAGCCAAGTGAGTATGGCCTAAAACCCTCAAGAACTGTAAGAATTAAACCTTTCCTTTCCTAATTTTGGGCATCATGTATTTTGTCCAGTGATGAGTAAAAAGTAATTAAGACACTTGGCCAATCATTTTATGAGCTGGGGTTTTGGGCCCCTGCCCATATAATTTCTACATCAATGACAGAGCTGTCTCATTATCATTCAAGCAGATATCTCACAAGAGACTTCTGCAATGTCATTCAGGAAATGTTTGAATGTTGAGGATGCACAAGGTGACTGACAGAGACAGTCTGAGAGTAAAGGTTTGGATGTGAGGAAGGCAGGTGGACTGGATAGTGACACCCACTAAATCTGGGTTGGCATCCTGGCTTTGCCTGAAAAGTTACTTCATTTCTCTGAGCCTCAGCTTTCCATCCCAATCTGATCTACACAAAGCAGATGTGGAAGTGTAGAATTCAATATGTGTTCTCTCCTTGAGTTGTATGTGAAGATTTTAAGATTTTTTTTACTTTCAATCCACTATCACAGTTTTCAGCTCAGAATTCAATCCTACTTAAAATAATTAAAATTAAATCATTTGATAAGTTGTTACTGGTAGCAGTTGAATGCCATGTATTGACAGAAACAGTTTGGAGAAAAGTCATAACCTTAAGTCAAAGCTATACTTCATCAGCCATGGCACTTCAAAGCAATCTGGGGCCTGGAAGGGAGTCTAGGTGGACCTAGGAAGGAACTGTTCTGCCTGGATCCTTAATCCCAGTTCTGGCTGGTTTCTAGGAGTTGTGACTTCAGTGAATCAGTTTTCCCTTCAAATGTTCAAGTTCCAATTTATAAAGTTGTGTAGACTAATGTCTTTCACTGAAGGATACTAAAGAGTATAGCCCAGAGGGTCTAACATAAATTTCTCATCTCAAACTATCACTCAAAAGAGTTTCTTCATTTTCCACTCCATTTTTCCCACAATCTCTCTTTTGTGTCTCTCAAAATCTTGTGTTCTGTAGGTGATTACATCATAGGGCCCAGTGTTCATCAATAGATTCATCCTTGGATGAATTCAGTGCATTTATGAAGTGTGACATGGCAGGAGGTAGACTGCTGAGGACTTAATCTGAGAAGCTGTGTCCTTGTCTCTGGGTCCCTCCTTGTGTCTATGCTTCTATCCACTCATCCTTATAACCACACTTTCAATTCATTCATTTATGGAACAGCTTTCATCTCATATGCATATTCGAAAATCCAATACAAAGGATGAGTATAGTCTCTTTAATTTACAATAGATACCAATATTGAATTCAAGTATACTCTCAAATGTGTCAAAGATTTGAACCCTTTATAAACAGTAAAAGAAAAAAAATGATTCAGAAGCTAAAAATGAGTGTGGGCACACAGTGGGTTAGGTCCACAGAATTTTTTGATGTTATTTTCCAGACAGATGTTGCAGAAATCTCTTAGAAGTCCAGGTTGAGGTCAAAGTTGCTATCTCCAGCCACACTGTCCCAGAGTTGTGTGATCACATGTGTGTTCCAACATGCCCAGAAAAATGCACATATATATGCATTAGTATGAATAAATATATAGATATATAGTAAAGGAAATGTGGTAGGAAAACCATTTCCTGTCATATTATCAAAAACATTTAAAATATCTGGGTATAAACATAACATGAAATTTTGCTGCATACATACTATAATGCAGGTATACGTTATACAAATGCCAAGCTGTGATCAGTAAAGTATGAATAAAGAAGATTAAATGGAACTAGGAATTGGGGATGTGAGAAGTTCCTATTGAATTTCTGCAAGGTCTTCCACAAATTATTCTATAAATTCAATACATTGGCATCATATAATCAAGAGATTTTGTACTTGTCAATGAACAGCCAATTCTAGAATCCAAAAAGCTATTTGAAACAGAGCTATTTCAAAAATAGTATAACTATCCTGGGTGGAGTTTCACTCCTTTAATCTCAGAACTCAGCTTTCTGAGGAATGATGTTGCCTTGAGTTTGAGACAAGACTGAACTACAGTGAGTTCAAGGCCAGCCTGAATTCTGCAGTGAAATGCCATCTCAAAAACATACAAAAAATTGTGCAATAATGTTGTAAAAGCAAATGTGAGAAGAAAATCATACATACAAAATGCACCATAATCAGCACATGGAATGCATGACACTTTCAAAAGGAAAATAACTAACAAAATATATTAAAGGATTCAGAAACATTATGACATACAGGAAATAATTTATTTGCTTTTTAAATTAGAAAATCACTGCAAAAATCAAGGAAGATAAGAGAAAAATAAATCGCACAGGATTATATGGGGGTCAAAGTACTTCAAATTTAAGATTATCTACTCCAGTCATGTAGGAATTTAGGGTGCTGGGCAACAAAGCAACCCACTTGCCTCCCTCATAAGCAGCAAAGGCTCAAGTGATCAGCAGGCAAACCAGGGAGAAAATCAGCCAGCCAGCATCTGCTGAGATCCCTGCCATGTTGGAACTTAGGTCACTAGTCAACAAAGCTACCTGCTCACCTCCTGGGTAAGCAGCCATGAATCTATCAGCATGCAGGCTGAGAATCAAACATCCCTCCCAACCTCCCCATTAGGAAATGAGATAGTGGGATCCGAGCATCTCTTGTGAGGATGACCGTATTCAATAAAGCAAATATGGGGGATTTTCTTCTACCATCTCTTTGAAGGAAAACATTGTTATCACTGTTTTGCTTTGGTTTGATAAATTGTGTTGATCTATTGAATATGCTGTTTTTATAGGTTTTATGATGTTTTGTATTTGGCTTGATTTTGCTATACCTGATTCAAAGGACAACTATTGTGAAGATAATGAGATATACCATGGTACCTATTACTGTTATCCTGGTAACCTGAGTGAGGTTCTGTAGCAATTTCACTGCATTGTCTCAGTTGTCATTATTCTGTCTTGCTCTGCTGTATTTTGCTACCTTCAAAATTAATAATAAAAATAATAATAATAATAAGATTACTCCCTCTGGAGTAGGAGTTTTTGGATAGATTGTAATCCTTTTGCCAGCCCCACCTATGACAGGATACTGCTAATAAATAGTGCTGCTTTGGAATAGCAGGTCCCTTGGGTTCAGAGACTTTGACTTTGCAGGCAGTTAAAATAAATAAATAAATTGCATAATTATAGTCACAAACAATAGTGTGAATTCCACTATATATAGGAGGAAACAAAAATTTCCAGAATGAAATTCATATTATAAAGATGATGACTACAGTTTCTAGTGACTACTATAATACTAAGAAAAGAGACATCAGTTATGGATATAACTTCTAAAGTACAGTAAAATGCTGGACTTCAAACATAGTTCATTTTGAGTTGAAGTTCACTCTACTGAAGAAAACAAATATGCTTAATGAAAACACTCTCCCTTTCTCACTGAATGTGTTTTGCTCCTGATCTCAGTGAGACAATTTCTCTCTGGCCTGAATAAAATAATGTAGCACTTAGGGGCAAATATGCAGCCCAGCAGCCCTGCACTGGAGGCCAAGATGGAGAAGACTTCCATGGCCACCATCGCCTTCCCCTTGCTACTGTGGTACACGGGTAGGAAAGTGACCCACACAGTGCAGAACACCAGCATGCTGAACGTCAGGAACTTGGCTTCATTGAAGGTGTCAGGCAGGTTCCTGGACAGGAAAGCCACTGTGAAGCTGACCAAGGCCAGGGAGCCCAGGTATCCCAGGACACAGTAGAAGGCAGTGAGGGAGCCCTTGTTACATATGATGATGATGTGGTCATATTCAGAGTGTGTGTCTGCGTCAATGTAGGGCGGATTTGTCCCCATCCAGACTCCACAGAGAATGAGTTGGATCAGAGAGCAGATGGGGATGATGTAGTTTGGTGCCCGTGATACCAGCAACTGCCGCATCCTTCTGCCTGGAGCAGTGACCTTAAAGGCCAGCATCACAGTAATGGTTTTGGCCAAGACAGTAGAAACAACCACAGTGAAAAAAACTGAAAATGTGGTCTGCTGGAGGATGCAGGTGGCTGTGTTGGGAAGCCCAATGAAGAGCAAGGAACAGAGGAAACAGAAGGTGAGGGAGATGAGCAGGGTGTAGCTGAGAACCCAGTTGTTGGCCTTGACAATGGGAGTGTGTCGGTGCTTCACAAAGAGCCCAAGAACAGCAGCTGTGAGGACAGTGAGACTGAAGGCAATGCCAGCCAGAGATTTTCCCAAAAGATCTTCATAAGACAGAAATGTCACAACTTTTTGGAGACAATGATTTTGCTGGGAATTGGCATATTGATGTTCTGGACACTTTACACATTGTTCCATATCTACAAGAAAATAAATTGTCACTTACATAGGTTTATGATTTCTTTGTTATTTACAGAACCATACCCCAAAACACTTTGTATTTGAATTATCATATTTATTTTTAAATTTTTGGATTTTGTTTTGTTTTTCTTTCTGTTTGAATCATTAGGATTGAACTCAAATTTTTCACTGATATAGACTCCCAACCCACTTAAATTTTATTTTCTCAAGTTAGGATCTTCTTAAGTGTCTTTATTGCCAAATCTTTGGTCAGACTTAAAAGGCACTTGCCTCACTTCCCTACATTGAATTCCAGGAGTGCATCACCACACCTTATTTTTCAATTCTATTACAGACATAAAATGACTGAATGAAGTACACAGAATAACTCCAAAATAATACAAACTGAATAATTTCTGAATAACAGAAGCATCTAGCAGTGCTGTTATTTATTTTCCTTTTATATCTGCCATATTTTAGAAATATATGTTTTTTAAAATAATAAGGATCTATGAATCTAAATAAAAACTTTATAAGTGATTCACCTGGTTATCATTCAATGAGAAATCCTCTATTAGGAAATCAACCTAATTTGCTAAATCTCAGGGAAATACATATAAAGAAAAATATCATATGTCAAATAATCTCATTTTTGAACCTCTCTATTTATGAACATGCTTTATTCAAAGTTCATGTTTCCTTTTTATTGTCTAAGGTGAATTTTAAATATTTGGTGATGGTAACTATCAAAATGATTTCAGTATGGGGGAGGCTAAAGATGGTGGACCATTAAGCATCAGGATAAGGAGCCTCTATGAGAAAGACAGCTCAGATGCCACAATAGAACATCCTGGAGAGATATGGAGAGAGGGAGATGGATTCCTTCAAACCAGGAAGAAACTGAAGGCAAAAGAGCTCAAATATGAAGTCCTAGGGCTACCATTGTAGAAGCTAAGATCAGGAATCATGGCATTCTTGCTGAGCCACCAAGAATAGCCTGAGCATCAGAACCTGCATTGATGCGACTGGCCTGAGCAGCCCTGTGCATTGAACTGAGCAGCCCCGCATGCAACTTGCCTGGAGCCACCGTGAATTGGTGCACTGAAGTCGGAGGTTGGGGAGTCCAACAGAGAATGCAGCCAGAGAGTGACTGGCACTCACCTGTGGTGAGTGCTAAGAATAAGACCCTCCCACAAGAAAAGGGCAACAAACTGGACAACATGTTGGGGTTGGGCAGGATGGGCACAAACTGGGAATGGCAGTGACTTCAGTTGGTTGTTCCCCTCCCAGAGCAGATTGGTGGGATCTGCTTGGCCTGGGTCACACCCCTGACCAGGACCCAATAAGTCATACCAAACCGATTCCCTAGGCGCAGCATGCACTGACACAATGAAGGCCCATGAAGTTGGCTGGCCCAGAGGAGAGGGGCCAGCATACACTGCCCCTGCCTGCACCTCAGTGACTGATAGTGGACTGGAAAGCACAGAAACCCCTAGCCAGCACGCTTCAGAGGAGCTGTAACTAACAGGGAAAGGGGCTGGGAATTCCACTGTACACTTGTATGGAAGGAACCAAAAATATGACAAGCGAAAGAAATAAGAAAAAGTCCCCAGCCCCCAACCCTGAGAATATTGATGCAGAAAAGGTACACACAAAAGAGATTGAGGGCAGCAAACATGCAACATTAAACATGGCATCAGCAGACATAAAGAGATATCTTTGGGACCTCGTAGATGAGCTCAAAACTGAAATATTAATTCAAGTTAAGCAAGATATAAGTAGATTAATAAGAGAAATGCTAAGCACCTCTCAAGAAGACACAGATGGAAGAAAGGAGAAACACAAAAGAAGGAGAGAAATGTTTGATGAAAAATATAAAGGTTTTCTTTATATATTCATAGAATATATGAAGCAGATTCAAAGAGATTACCAGGAAACTTAACTCCACTGAAAGCTGGCAAAACTACTTGAAAGAAACTAAGGATAGATATCAAAACTTGAAGACAGGTTTGCAATGTATTATAATGAAAGGAAAGATCTTTTTAAAATAACAAGGAAACAGGCAGTAGCAATACAAAGGCTAGGACATGAAAGGAGGATTTCTAACCTAAGAATAAAAAATGAATGAAGAAGCAAGAGTCAAAACAAAGGAATTACAAAGGCTATTCACAAAAATAATTAAGGAAAACTTCCCAAGCATAACAAAAGGAAATGATAGGCAGATGTATGAAGCATCCAGAACTCCAGACACCTACAACCAAAACAAAGCTACACCCAGACACATAACAATCAAGATCCCAGCAATTCAACATAAGAACAGAATATTAAAAGCCATCAGAGAAAAGAAACAGATCACCTATAAAGGAAAACCCATCAAAATCACAGCAGACTTCTCAACCCAGAGCATCAAATTAAGAAGAGCTTGAAGCGAAGTAATCCAAGCCCTGAAAGAAAATAACCTCCAGCCCAGATTGATGTACCCTGCAAAACTGTCTCTAGAAATTAATGGAGAAACAAGATGCTTCCATGACAAAGAGGAACTGGGGGAATTTGTGATCACCAATCCAACCCTACAAAAAATACTGAAGGACATTCTAGAGAGAGAGAAAAAAAATACCAGGATTTCAGGAACAGTGGCAGAGAGGCCTCAATGAATGGGGCAGACAGTGGAATGAAAGAGGAATGCAGACAACCAATGGCAGTAAAATAGTGTAGCATAAATGAGGCAGAGAAGGTTGGCTGTGATCTCTAACATAGATGGCCTTGATAGACTAACAAAAAGAAGCACAGGCAGAGTAGATCAGGAGATAGGGTCCATCAAGATGCTCCACATTGGAAACAAAATTAACCTGAAAGAGGGTTTATGGAAGGAAAGTCAAGTATGAGAAAGCAATGCTCTATGTGACAGGGAAACAGAGAAATAGGAGCAACTCGACCAGCACCTGCAGATAGGTTGAAAAGACATGATACTTTTGTGCCATAGAGAACTACACAGCTCTAATGAAGGAAACCTTTAGGCTTCTATAGGTAAAGGAATACAAATCAAGATCAAGACCAGGAGTCAGAATATTCAGATCCAATTAGGGTAAATAGCAGGTTGCTTCCCCCAATCTAAAAACTGAGGAGGTTGGAAGGATCCAAAATGTGCAGTGCACTCTGTGGGAGTGAAAGGGGAGGAATTGTCTAAAAAAGTAAGGCAGAGGATATTGTTAATAGTGTAACAGGATTTAAAAATCTACATTATTCTCACCACTCTTTTTAGATGGATTCTAATCTGTTCTAGTTTGTCTACTTGCACTAGATTTGAGGGCACAGACAGCTATCCCCAAAACAGCAGGATATATTATGGTAGTCATCCTTAATTTCCTATTAACTTAATCCGAAGCCCTGTATAACTTACATTGTCTTATTATGACTGATCTTATTTGAATCTGGTTTGTTAGATTGCTGTTTTGTATTGACTAATTTTATTCAAATCTGTTATGATTGATAGTATCAAATTTGAGAGCATAGGCAACTACACTGAAGATGACAAAATTCACTAGGATAACCATTCTGGTTTGATTATTACCTACTTTTGAAGTCTTATAATGTTTCCGATGTTTTGTTTTTATTAATATTGTTATATACTGCTGAGACATCATAGTAACTATTGCAGATCATCTTGTATTGTGGTTTTACATGACTTTTTTGATTCATGCTTTTCTAGGAATTGTTTTTTTTTTATCTTGCTTTGTTTTGTTTTTCTCTCTAATACAGAAAGGATAGATATACATGTAGAGACTCATGTATGTGTAGAACTTATAAACAGTTTATGAGAACCGATTATATAATGCATGGTGAAATGAACAACTACTTTGAAGGAAATGAGACACTACAGTACCAAGTGCTGATTCTGTAGCATCATGATGTGATCTATACAGCAATACTATCATTCTTTGTTCAGAGTGATTTTAGCCTGTTTTGTTTAAGTTCAACATACATAAATGTATGGTCAGCTATTATGAAAAGAATGAGAGACACTATGACAGCTATTCTTGGCTTCCCTATTGTCTAATTCTGAAGACCTGAAATGCCTTCCTCATCCTGTTCAGATCAGTTCCATACTATGTTGTTTCATGTGAATTCTCTGTATGTGAAGATATGGACAACTATCTGGAAGAAAACAAGAGACAATATGATAGATAGTGAAGATCTCTGATTGTCTTGCTTTGAAATTTATGTCTCTTACATTGCTTTCTTGTGTTCTGTTTTGTTGTGTTTAATTTTATCCTCTTTAAAATAAAAAAACCTACAAAATGATTACAGTACATATAGCTACATATTTAAAGATTCTTAAATGGTGCAAAATGAATTTTCAAAATTCCATCTATCACTGACTTATCAATGAAGTGTAGAAACAGATCATTTTTGTAAGTCTTGTATTTGATCACCATTAAATGCAATATCAGTTTATTAATTTTCATGGATTTGTACTTCTAAACTAATATCATTACAAATTAATAACCCTCATTTATTTTTCTTTCTGATATATATTTTGCATGTGTGCTTTTTTAGCTTTTTTGCATTAGTAATGACACAGACTGTAATAGTCAGATTGAAGTGTGCCATAAAAGTTGGAAAAGTTAGCCAGTTGTTCATCAGAAAAAGGAGTAGTAATATCAACAACATATAAAGACTCAAAAAAATCAGACTGCCCAAATTGAAAGACTGAATCAAAAAATGAACATCTGAGATGAATAGATATTTCTCAGGAAAGTACAAATGGTAGAAGAAAACATGAAAAAATGTTCAACATCACTGATCATTTAAGAGATACAAATTAATACAATGCTGAGATGCTACCTCACTCCAGAAAGAATGGGAATTAATAACAATTTGACCAATAACAAAAGCTGTAGGGGCTGAGGAACAAAAGAGCAATTCTCCACCTTTAGTGAGAGTGAGGATTTGTGCAACCATTGTGGAAATCAGTATGGAGAGTTCTCAAATAGTTAGGGCTAGATATTTCATTGGATCCAACTATTCTTTTTCTTGGCATCTTTCCAAATAATTTAAAGCACCATACAGCAGCAATTTATGCGGACCCATGTTTATAGAAGCACAGTTTGTAACAGCTAAATGTTAAGAACAACCCAAATTCACATAAACAGATGAATGGATTAAAAAAGATACATTTTAAATACAATGGAATACTCTTCATACTTAAAAAAGAACAAACTAGAGACATTTATAGGTCAATGAATACACCTTGAGAACATATTCTTAAGTAAAAAAAATAAGGCTCACATATGTAAATATCACATTGTCTCTCTGGTATAAGAAACTGAATTTCTAAGGAAAAACAAAAATATATAATAGATACAGTGAAATAGGAAGTAATTGAACAGAAGAAAAGGAGTACTGTGGAGGCAATGAAAGCAAAAATTTAAAAATGAGATAAAAAATATAAAATGAAAAAAGGTTTGTAAATAAGGAAGGGAAGAGGGGTTGAAGAGAGGGGGAGATTTGGGAAAAGAAGAATCAGGACCTAGCATTACAGGAACATATTGCCTGTAATGAATGTAATTCTTATGTATATCTAAATTATGCAAATAAATTAATTTAAAAAACAGATGGAAGAAAAATCATAAAGTGTCATAGGATACCATATATACTATATGTTTGATTATTTCTCTTGGAATTTTCTCTTGCTAATTTGGCAACAAATTCTTTCATTGTTTTTTGTTTGTAAATCAGAGAGATATCCAGTTACAATAGATGAGCTCTATCTATTAGCATCATTTTTCTTTTCCTAGGAACTTGGGCATTTAATATCATTTTGTAAACTGAGTTTGTTTATTATATACTGTCCCTTAACCATAGACCTTATTTCTTTTTAATTAGGCAAGCGGATTTATTACTTAGGTTGACAGCATGAGGGGTGGCAGAATCCACAATGGCCTTCATTTTGGAGACCCAGAGGACTGCAGTATCTATTCTATCCAAGAATATGGAAGCAACAGAACAGGAAGATTTGAGGATGCAGCCCCAGCCCAGGATTGAAGGCCTGGAAGATCCCAGGAGAAGCAGCAGTGTAAGTCTGCACTGGGGTGATGAAGAAACTAGAGTCCTGCAGATGCAAAGGGGATGGCAGCAAAGGGGAGATCTATTCAGGAAGTCAGGAAGTCTAGTATTCAAAGTGGGCAAACTTCCTTTTTTTTCCCCTTTGATTCCATGCAGCTTATAACCAAACCACATCTGGGGTGGGTTTTCCCTTCTCAGTTTCCTGGCTTTCAAGTCAGTCATCTCCAGTCACACCCAGAGCTGTGCTTCATGACTCTTCTAGGTGTTTCTTGATTCATATGAGGGGACATATCATGTTTGAAAGTCATAGTCATGTCTATGTATTATATTTTATAATTTTTCTCCTTAAGTGTACTGGTACATTTCAGATGTACATAATGACAACAATCATTATGAGCAACTTGTACCTGTGTGCGATGCATCCTGATTCTTCTTTTTTTCCTAACTTCATCTCCTCCCTTCAAGTCTTCCTCCACTCCTTATTTACAAAGCTTTGTTTCCATTTTATCCTTTTATCATTTTTCTTCCACCTTCCTTTCTTTCTCTCATTCCCTCTCTCTAATTCCTCTTTCTGTTGAATAGTTTTTTCCTCTTTCACAATGCCTTTTACACATCATGGTCCTTCTTTATACTTTTGGTCTCTCACAACAGTGAAAAAATGTGATATTTACACAGGCATGTGTGACTTATTACACTTAACAGTTAAGATTGAAATAAAGATGAATCCACTTGCCTAGAAAGGTCTCAAGTTTATTCTTCCTCATGACTGAGCAGTATTCCATGCCATAAAAACAACCCACATCTTTTTTCTCCATTTATCAGTTTTTGGACATTTGTGTGTTTCCAAGACTTAACTATGACCAACTGTGCTTCTATAAACATGGGTGTGGACAATTTGGCATAGCTGAATCTTGCAAACAACATAAGCACTCATCAACCTAGAAATGGATAAAAAAGTGATTTTAAAAAATACAATGGAGTTGTACTCAGCCATAAAAAGAACAAAATGTAGACTTTTATAGGTAAATGAATGCAATTCAAGATCATAATCATAAGTGAAATAAATCAGAACCATATGTGTAAACATTGCATTGTCTCACTATTATTGTGAGAAACTGAAACATTAAATAGGATCAGAAAGGTACAATATATATTGTGAATTGGAAAAAAAACCCTATTCAATTTAAAAGAGAAACTGTGATAGGGAATGGGGAAAGGAAAAAACAGGAAAGAAAGGAAAAATGAAAGATTATGTATGTATAAGATTGTTAAGATAGTTATAAAAGTAGGTTCTCGTTGTTCTTTGAAAAGACTGATTTATCTTATTACATTTAGACAAGATACTATGCCTATATCCTGTGTTCTGAATAATACTATGAGGACAACAATATGCAAAGTACCAGCTATTGTAACTGTCCTACAATCCTGTTTTGAAACTTGGTTTCATTTCTCAATTTCCTTTCCATTAAAAAATAAATTATTGGTGCACACATATTGTTGAAGTCTGATGTTTTTAACTCTTCCAGGAAGATACGCAGGTGAGAAATAGCTGAGTCAAATAGAACCTCTAAATCCAATTAAGAATAGATGAAAGAAAAATAACTTACACTGCATTTCAAAGGGAAAAGTGTGTATTCCAACCAGGCAATAGCACTCAATACAGCAAATAATTTGATAAATGAAGGAAACAATTTTTCACTGATGTTCTCTGCAAAGTTTTCCACTTTGTGGATGGATGGAGTGAATACAAAATAGAATGACAATGTTTCCCCAGGTCATGCTCCTACCTGTGTCATTGGTGATCTCATTGTCTGAACAAGGGGTGCAATCAAAACAACAGGCAGCCTTTCCCTCCTGAGGGCTTTTTCTAAATCCAGGACTGCAACTCTCACTGCACACTGAACGGGGAGTCTGAGGAAAAATATAGTGGTAACTTCTTAGACTTATACTTACTTCTGCAGAGCTGCATGGATAAACTTAATTTTCATACATACATAAATGAATTTACTTTATTGAGTGCCAAATTTATTTTCATAACATGAAACATATATCTACAAAAATATAGTTAAGAAAATGCTTGTCTTTGTCACTCATCAAAAAGCTGATAAACAGTATTTTTTCAAATTAAAAATTGACTTTTTAAATTTCCATGTGAGCAAAATTTGGTCATTTCATGAGCAAGTTTAAAGCACAGCTGTGATGATAATATGCAGTTGATGTGCAGCTAAAGAAATGGGTCATGATTAGATCCAACAAACCTGTGTAATTTCTGTGGCCCATTCTATGACATCTTCAGATAAACACATTCTTTGGCCATGTGGAGCAAGTGAAGAAAATGTTCCTAGTTTAATTTTAAGTCTAAAGCCTTCTGGGAAATTCCAAAAATTGAGAATATCATACTCTGAATCCAGTCTTTTTCTATCATTCAAGATTACTTGGTCTCCAGCAGGATTGCTAAATTGGATGTTCTTCAGAAAAGGGTGCAGCTAAAAGAGACACATCATTCAGTGTGAACAGGGATCCAGAATAAATACAGAAAATATATATCAAAGAAGTCCCTAAAGTATCTTACATTTCTTTAACACAAGACAAATTGATTAATTCTACCTATTGAATTAGAGCACATGAAAGTTTAAGGACTAAAATGTCATCATGTTCCATAAATGTCAATCAGATTCAGAAAAAATTTTCTATGCAAGCCTGTTTAAATATAGTGTATAGCCCAGCATGGCCCTAGAGAACCAGGAAATCTGTCTCTGCCTGCCAGGTGCTGCCACTGTAAGGCCTTTTCCTCTGTGTGCCTAGTTCAGGCTCAGAGAACCAGAAGATCTGCCTCTGCCTACTGGGCACCACCACTGGATGGTCCTTTCCTTTGTATGCCCAGCACAGGCAGAGGAAACCAGAATATCTGCTTCTGCTATTGAGCACCACCACAGGAAGGCCCTTTCTTCCATGCACCCAGTGCAGTCAAGGGAGATAGATCAATCTCTGCCTGCTGTGTGATGCCACCAAAAGGCCACATTTTGCAGGCAGCCAGTGTGGGAAGAGAGAACCAGAAAATCTGCCTTCACCCTCAGGCAGCTGAAACCAGAAGGGTCCTTCCTGCAGGCAGCCAGGAGGAGGAGGGACACAGCCAGGTATACCTTGTGCATCTGTACATCACCACTGCAGGCCCTTGGCTCCCTCAGGCAACCATCACCCACCAGCAGAATCAGACAAACACACCCTTGTGTGTCTGCCACTATGTGGGGGTCCCAGTGTAGACACACAGGCTGAGAGAAGCAGCCCCACCTCCATGCATCCCTGATCATTAGTGAAGCCACAGTGTAGCTGGATAGGTCTGCATAAGCCTTCTCCATGCCCTCCTATCTCCCTGAAAATCTGGAATTAGCAGAACCCAGATGCCTATCCCATCCTCTTATAATACCTAGTGGTAGCCAACATGGGAAGTGACTGGGGCCCCACAACCAGCTTGTTCAAAGGAACCTAGGATATTGTCACATCAAAGGTGCAAAAGGCAAACTGAGACATCTAGCCCATACAGAATAAGTCTGGGAGATACAGTCATGAAAAAAACAAAAGTCACACCTCTGAAATCTCTGAATGGATAGTAACAGAAATAAGAAAACAACTTCATGAGATTGTTAAAGCAGTCAAATCATGACTGAAATAATGGCTCATGTAAAAGAGGAAACCACAAACATACTGAAAGAATTGTTCACAGATCTAAAGAAGACAGACAAAGAAGAGGAGCATAGGAAAATTAAGGAAACTTTGAATGAATGTAGAAAAGAATTACAATGCATGAAACAGATTCAAAGAGAGATCTAGGAAATTAAAAATTCAATGGAAAGCTGGCAAAACCTCTTGAAAGAGACTGAAGATAGACTTTCAAACCTTGAAGATATGATTGCAGCTAGTGATCATGAAAGGGAAGATCTCTTAAAGAAGAACACAGAATTAGGAAATAGCATCTCAATGGCTGAAAGATGATGCAAAGAAGCAAAACTTAAGGTGTCAGTGAAGAAGCAAGGATCAACACAAATGAAATTAAAAGGATATTCACATATGTAATAGAACAAAACTTCCCAAACATGAGAAATGGAACTGGCATGCAGATAAGTGAGGCATATAGGACTGAAACTAGCCATAATCAAAGTAAATGCACCCCACACATAAAATAATCAAGATCCCAGAAATTCAGCACAAGAATAGAAAATTAAAAGCTGTTAAAGAGAAAACACTCATCTATAAAGAAAACCAATCTGAATCATAGCAAACTTATCAACACAAACCATCAAGTCAAGAAGAGTTTGGAGTGAAATATTTCAAAACCTGAAAGAAAACAACTTCTAGCCCAGATTGATCTACCATGCAAAACTATCTTTCAAATTTGATGGAAAAATAAAATACTTCCAGAATGAAGAAGAACTGAAGGAATTCATGACTACCAAACCAACCCTACAGAGAGTGCTAAAGGATATTCTAGAGAGAGATAAAGATGGCCATGGTTCCAGGAACAGCAGCAGAGGAGGATCACCAAAGAAGACAGACAATTGAATGAAGGGGAAAATGGAGGACCAATAACAGGAGGATGGCAGAGCAGAAACAAACCAATGTATGCTGGTTATAACCATTAATGTAGATTGCCTCAAATCAGCAATGAAAAGAAACACAAGGAGAATAGATCAGGAAACAAGATCCACCCTTACACTGTATAAAAGAGACACATTTAACTGGAAAACAAATTCATAGCCTGAAAAGCAAAGGAGAGAAAACAATTGTTCCACGTGACAGGAGATGAAAAAAAGCAAGAGTAACTTGCCCAACAACCACAGAATGGATAAGAAAGATATTGTATTTTCATGCAGTGGAAAGCTACTCAGCATTAAAGTAGAATAATCTTAAGGCTCCTATAGGTAAATGGATGCAGTTGGAGATCATGTTCATGACCTAAATAATTCAACCTCATATGCATAAACCCTAGCATAAGAAAAAAGGAGTTGAAGGGATGAAAAAGCAAAATGGTTAAAGAGCAAAGGGGAGAAAATACCTGGGAGGGAAAAGTGGAAACCACTGTCAATTTCTTACTGTCTTATCTTGAACTCTTGCATTGTTTACACACTTTTTTTAGGTTTGGCTTTTTTCTGTCTTGTTTTGTTAGATTTTATGCTATCAGATGGTAGGGGCAAATATTTTGAATGTAATGAGATATATTATGTTAATCATGGTTTCCTATTATATTGCTTTGAAATCTATAATGCTTTCATTCCTTTGATTGGTTTTATTCAGTTTCATTTGATTTTATTATGTGCAATGGTATGCATAGCTATTTTGAAGAAAATAAGACATTATGGCTGATTTAATATCATCGTGTTTTGAAGTTCTACCATGCTTTTGTTCTTCAGTTTTGATTGGTTCTATCATGTTGTGGTGTATATGATTTTATTATGTGTGGTGGTATAGACAAATTTTTTGAGGAAAATGAGATATTATAGTAGCCACTGTTCATTTCTTCTTAATTGGTTTTGAAGTCCTGTAACACTTTCATTCTTTTGAATGGTTTTATACTATATTGTTGTGTTAGATATTATTGTGTGAGAAGGTATGCTCAATTATTTTGAAGAAAAGAGACATTATGATAACTACTGTTGATGTCAAGTTGTCTTGTGGTGAAGTGCTGTGTTGCTTGCATTGTTTGTTTCTGATTTGCTTTATTCTGTTCTCTTTAAAATAAAATATTTCTAAAAATGAGAAGAATAAATAAAGTTTATAATGCTGCTAGGCAAATCATCAAATGTGGAACTAAAACTTCTAAAACCCACAACTTCTATTTTGTTTCTGACTATTCCAATAGCATCTAACAAAAAATAAGTTCATCAATATCTGAGGAGTTGGCAAAATTAAATATAAATACCAACAATATGTGCACTGTATGTTTTAATGCCATTTAGTTTCAGAAATGACTAGAAGTTATCCTACTGTATTTTAACCTTGTCATGGGACCTGTTTAGGTCGGCAAAGCACTCACATCCTATAACACAGAAGCAATGAGCTTGGATAAGGTTTCCTCCTCTTTTTTGGTGTCTCCTTGATTGAGAGTCATTTCAAATCATCTCTAGATTTATCTCCTCAAAAATAGGTGTATTATACAATGCTTTGTGTTTTGTAGAAATGCTTCTAATATGCTTGCCTGAAACAGAGTAACTTGAGAGAGGATTTTGATGACACTGTATGCCATTCAAAGGAAAATGCAATACCTGCCAGGGGGAAAACATCTTCACTTGTCTATCTCTCTTTGGTAATCTTTGTCCTTCTTCAAAAAACATCGCATGTAGGGCATGGGCCACAGCATACACACCATTGTATATATTGATGCTTGCATCTCTCATGGCTGTGTCAAAACGATTCAGAGGCAACCAAGCCAGAGAGGCATTCTCTGTACAGTTCTTCAATGCACAGTCAGACTCAGAGAAGGAGCAATGGAAATTGTTGTACCAATACATGAAGAGATAAGTGTCTTCTGGGTATTTGAAAGGGGTGGCTTCTTGGACAAAATTTTTGAAACCTGAAATCTCTTCATGGTGATGTGAAAAAACAAGAATTCCATGGAATGGGTCAAATATGAAATTTCTCCCACTTAGGTCTGCACACCATTGTGAGTTTGTCACCCAGACTTTCCAAGCCACTAAGTTTTGTGCTATGTTGTAGTTTACATCATTTTCACTATCAGTATCATAGTAAATAACCATCACAGTGACCGATGATGTATCTGCAGTCAGTATGTCATGCTTCATTGCACCTGAGAGATATGACACATTCACAGTGGAGACCATTTTCACAAAGGCTACACAGATTCTGTGCCTGTCCATCTCAACTCTCACATCTGAGAGAAACTGAAGACCATTTTGGCCTTCTGTGATGAGAAAGCCCACCCAGGTCCAGTGGAAATGAAGCATCAAGGATACCATGCCAAGGGCCAAATATGTGTCCTTTGGAGCCACCTGATGGAGAGAAGGATACTGGCCCCTATCAGTCAGTGTAGGATCAAACTTGCCAAAGGTAACCTAAAAGGAAATGAAAATTCAAAGAAAACACTGAAGAATTTTGAGAGAAAGTACAGTAGGTGAACTGAAGCATACATAAATAACTATTGTCAATTGTACAAGAAGACAAATGTGCTGACCTTTCTCTCTAATTTATCTCACTCTTTAAAAACTTTTATGCATTTTAAAATAATGGACTGAAATGTGAGCTGATATCATTGCTTTCTTCATCAACTACAAAAAAATAAATTGTGGGTAGCCCTATAAGTACGTGTGTAGAGGATCTTGTGCATGGTACATTTTCAATGATGCTAATCGCAGTCTCATTTTTAAACTTTTATGCTCCTAGTATTTGAAACACCAGAGATAGATGTGTTTTCATCATTTCCTTTCTCACCAACCCTCACCTGTGGAAATCTGTAGAGTTCCAGTAGTGGTCCTATCTGAACTGAGGTATCCCATGGCATTTCTGTGAGTACTGCAGCACACTTGCTTTCTCTCTGACATGTGTAATTAGGGATGTCCTGTTGTCCAGTGAGCAAGATGAAGGAATTCTCTAGCATCCTCCAATGACTGTAAAGGACATTATGGAACTCATAGCCCAGAGAAATGTTGGGTAAAAGATGTGGATTCCTGTTGATCTCTTCTATGGCAAAAGTGAAAGCCAGGTAGTTCTGGTAGTTGTTGGGCATAAGCCTGCATAAGTTTTTAAGGTTTTAAGGAAAAGACTCAATCAATGATTATCTTACAATTCAACCCAATACCATTTATGACCTGCATGCTTCTGTTCTTTACACACACTCCCATAAATAAATAGAACATAACATGAATGTCATCATATTGGAAGTTTCATGTTTTGCAGGCAGTTAGCTTCAATGAATTTCCTATGAAGGTTTTTAGTGACCTTATAAGATTGATGAAAGAGTTTCTTCACAATTCTACTATGTGAAGACCATTGACCAAACTGTCACTCATAAACTAGGAAGCAGATTTTCTCTTGATATTTCTGAACTTGTGAAATTATTAAAGGTTAATGATTGCTGATTTAGGAACCCAGTTATTGATCCATTTTTATACAATTGGCTGAGAAATGTGAAACCATAACTAAGAGAAAACAATTAGTAAATTTATTCTGTCTTTGTGAAAATAGGCTCCTATTAAACCTTAGAATTTATAATTGGTGCAACTGAATTAACTTCAGTTTACATAGGCTTTTTACTTCTGAATGTATATGGAGGAAATTAAAAAAAACAGAGGAGGTTAACATTCATGTTGGAATTTTTAAGTGGTATTTGGCATCAATATAGAAGACAATTGCATGTATTCACATATCACAATGCTTTAAATTACAACTCTGATGTTCACAACACTGATGTTCTCGTAAGTAGGAAATGTGTACAAAGAGGAAAAATAATTCTCAACAAAAGTTCTGGTGTAAACAGATAAATCTCCTATCTCTGAGACTTGGACTTAGGTTACCTGAACCTCTGCTCCATCAAATTTATGTGTCTGCAACCCCCAAATTTTAGAAGACTTGCTCTAAGTTGAGATCACTAAATGGGAAGAAATCATTAGCATGTAATGGGACATTAGAAAGAAGAAGCATGGAAAACAGGACTGTGGGGCAAAAAGATGGCAGACAGATAGGTAGCAGGATATGGAGCCTCTGTGAGAGAGACAGCTCAAATGCCACAATAGAACACCCTGGAGAGACCCAAACACAGAGAGATGGATTCTCTCAACCCAGGAAGAAACTGAAGGAAAGAAACTATGAGTTCCCAGGGATACCATTAGAGAAGCTAAGATCAGCGAGCATGGGGCTCTCACCGAGCTGCCTGAATTTGTGCCTGAGATCAACCTGAGTGACCAAACCCATGCCAATGCAACTGGCTTGAGTGGCCCTATGTGTGGAGCTGAACTGCCCTATGCATGACTCACCCAGAATCGGCCCTGCACGTGACCCACCCAGAGGCACCGTGAATTTGCACCACAGCCATGCTGAAGTCAAAGGTCAGGGAGCACAGCAGTTCTCAGGGACCAGCATCAACGCATGGTGAGTGATGAGAATAAGACCCTTCCATGGGAAAGGGTCAACCAACTGACAACATGTTGCAGCCGAGCAGGACAGCCCTAACTCTGTAAGGAAGTGGCTTCAGTTGGTTACTCCCCTTGCAGAGTGGATTGGTGGGATCTGCTTGTCCCTGGCCGGGACCCAGTGGGTCATCACAAATCAATTCCCTAAGTGTGGTGCACACTGATGCAGTGAAGGCCTGTGAAGGTTGACTGGCCTGGAGGGGAGGAACAAGGATACACTGCCCTTTCTTGCACTTCATTCTCTGATAGTGAACAGGAGAGGGCAGAAGCCCCTAGTCTGAGTGCCCCAGAAGAACCCTACCCAACAAGAAAAGGGGCTGGGAATTACACTATACACTTGTGTGGAAGGAACCAAAAACATGACGAGAGAGAGAAATAAGAAAAAGTCCCCAGCCCCCAACCCTGAGAATATTGATCCAGGAGAGGTAAATACAAGAGATTGAGGGCAGCAAACATGTAACATCAAACACAGCATCAGCAGACATAAAGAGATAACTTTGGGACATTATAAATGAGATGAAAACTTAAATATTAATTCAAGTTAAACAAGAGATAAATAGATTAATAAAAAAGCCTAAGCATCTCTCAAGAAGACACAGACAGAAGAATGGAGGAACACAAAAGGAGAGAAATGTTTAATGAAGAATTCAGGAAAAACCTAGAATTCATGAAGCAGGTTCAAAGAGATTACCAGAAAAATAAAAACTTCATAAAAAGTTGGCAAAACTAATTGAAAGAAACTAAAGATAGATTATCAAAAATTGAGCACAGGCTTGAAATGTGTGATCATGAAAGGGAAGATCTCTTAAAAATAACAAGGGAGCAGGCAGTAACCATACAAAGGCTAGAGGATGAAAAGAGGATCTATAACTTAAGAATAAAGCATGTGAATGAAGAAGCAGGAGTCAAAACAAAGAAATTGCAAAAGATATTCACAGAAATTACTAAAGAAAACTTCCCAAACATAGAAAAAGGAAATGATATGCAGATATATGAAGCATACAGAACTCCAGCCACCTACAACCAAAACAGAGCTATACCCAGACACATAATAATCAAGATCCCAGAAATTCAATATAAGAACAGAATATTAAAAACCATCAGAGAAAAGAAACAGATCACCTACACACAGATCAAAACTAAAGAGCAAAATGGAAGACAGAAAACAGAACATAGTGAGACAGATCTTTTCAAACTAAAGGGTGATCAAAAAATGGAGAAATGGGGGAAGGTGGAAAAGGACAGAGCTTCAAAGAAAGAAATTGCAATGTGTTATATACATGTTCCAACTGCACACAAGAGATGTGGACATTATGTGCTATGTACATGGATTTATAAATAAAAGAACATTCATAAAAGTGTATAAAATGACTATATTCTTTGAGCATACACTTTAGTATTGGTTTATGTCTTCTCTATGGATCTAATAAATTAGATGTGTTTATTTAATTTTGAAATATTCTATTGGTACCCAGAAATCATGATTACACTCACACAGGATTTTTGGAAGTATTGATTCATGCACATCTATATTCTATTTTTATTACTTTGTTATTATAGCTACAAAGTCAACTTCCTATTGCTTACAGCCATCAACAGACCTGTCATCTCTTTTTTCCTTTGCTATTTGAAGCTATGTGACCTTAAATTATTGTGATATTTGAAATTACAATTGGTATTGCTTTGTTATAATTTGAATCTCCATATCAGTCTCAATGGTTCATTCATTTTTCTTATTTTTATTTTGAATCATGCTTTTTATTGAAATAAAAATTTTTTATTTAAGAGAAAAAAAAACAACCAAACAAAACAGAAAGAGCATAGCAACAATACAGAATTCCAAATGGGAAAGACAAAAAACAAAAAAAAAAAACAACCACAACAAAAAAACCACAAATACAAAAACAGTAAGAAATTTCCACTTGATAAGTTACATACTGTCATCCTTGGAAACAGTTGTTCAAGTTACAAAATTAAAGCATACAAAGTAGACATTCAAACAGTGAGACTGTTAACAGTTCTGCTCAACATTCTAACAAAAACAGTAATATGGGCATCTGTCTTACACACTTAAACACGCATGCAGTTATATCCTTTAGAGCACTTTCTTTTACTCTCTTTTTTACAGTAGCAATCACACATTTTGGGTGTTAATACTCCTACAATTCTTATTACTTTTACACTAGAGATACAATGTGATATTTATAACTATGATTCTTATTTCACTAATAAGCATAGTTTCAAGTTTTCTCCATTTCCCTAGGAGGGCCTCAAGATCATCCTTTTTTACAGCTGAGTATTATTCCATTGTGTAAAATTACCACATTTTTTCATCCACTTTGCAGTTGATGGGCATCTTGGTTGTTTCCAAGATTTAGCTATTACAAATATGGCTGCTATAAACATGGGTGCACATATATTACTGTGATATGACCTTTTAAGTTTTTCTGGGAAAATACCCAGAAGGGGAATAGCTGGGTTGAATGGAGCTTCCAATCCTAGTCTTCTGAGAATTCTCCATATGGATTTCCATAGTGGTTGCACAAGTCTGGACACCCACCAACAGTGGAGAAGTGTTGCTCTTTCCACACAGCCTTGTCAACATTTGTTATCAGTTGATTTCTTGATGGCAGCTATACTTTCCAGTGTGAGATAAAATCTCAATGTTGTTTTAATTTGCATTTCTCGAATAACCAGTGATGGTGAACATTTCTTCATGTATCTGTTTGCCATTTGTATATCTTCATCTGAGAACTGTGTGTTCATCTCAGCTGCCCATTTTTGGAGAGGGTCTTTGAATTTGGGGGGTTTGATGTTTTTCAACTCTTTATATGTTCTTGATATAAGTCCTTTATCTGAAGGGTTGCTGGCTAGAATTCCTTCCCATTCTGTGGGTTTTCTTTTCTCTCTGCTGGTAATTTCTTTTGAAGTGCAGACACTTTTCAATAATATGAGATCCAAGTTATTGAGTCTCTGAAGTGTTTCCCGTGCAGTTTGTGTTTTGTTCATGAATTCTATGCCTACCCCTATATCACCCAAATGTATATCTACCTTATCTTTTAGTAGATTTAGTGTTTCTGTTTTAACATTTCAGTCTTTGTTCCATTTAGACTTCAATTTTGTGAATGGTGATAGGCATGGATCTAGTTTCATTCTTCTTCATGTGGACAGCCAATTTTTCCAACAGCATTTATTAAAGAGGCTATCCTTCCTCCAGTGAACATGTTTAGCCCCTATGTATAATATCAGGTGGCTGAGTATCTTTGGACTTATACTTGCATTTTCTAATCTGTCCAATTGATCCTCAGGTGTATTTCTTTGCCAGTACCATGCTGATATTATCACTGTGGCTTTGTAGTACAGTTTCAAGTCAGGAATTGAGATGCCTCCTACCTTGCCTTTATTGCCCAGAATTGCTTTTGCTATTCTAGGTTTCCTCTGGTTCCAAAAGAAGTTTATGAGTGTTTTCTCTAGATCTGTGTGGTATGTCAATGGTATTTTGATTGGGATTGCATTAAATCTGTATAACAGTTTGGGGAGTATGGCCATTTTCATGATGTTCGTTCTTCCTAGCCAAGAGCATGGAACATCTTTCTATTTTCTAATAGCCTCTTCACTCACCTTTTAAAACATAGTATAATTTTCAGTATATAGGTCTTTTACATTTTTAGGTAGGTGTATTCCTAAGTATTTCAGTTTTTAAAATGTTATTGTGAAGAGTATTTCCACAGTTTCTCTCTTGGTGAGTTTCTTATTTGTGTACAGGAATGCTATTGATTTTTGAGCACTGACATTGTAGCCAGCTACACTGCTGAATTTCTGTACTAATTCTGGTATTATTTTAATGGAGTTTTTTGGGTCTTCTATATGGAATATCATGTCACCTTCAAATAGTGATAATTTAACTTCTTCCTTTCCTATCTTTCTTATCTTTCTTCCATTTATTTCTCTCTCTTCTGTGATTGTCCTGGTTAGTGTTTCCAGAACAATATTGAATAAGAGTGGTGATAGTGGACATCCTTGTTTTGTTCCTGATTTTAAAGTGAAAGTTTTAAGTGTTTGTCCATTTAGTATAATATTGGCTGTTGGTTTTTCATAGATAGCCTTTATAAGGTTGAGGTAGATACAATGTATTCTGAGTTTTTGAAGGATTTTTTATCATGAATATGTGTTGGACCTTATCAAAAGCTTTTTCTGCATCTGTTGAGATGACCATGTGGTTTTTGTTTTTGGCTCTGTTGGTGTGGTTTATTACATTTATTGATTTGTGTATGTTAAACCATCTCTGCATTCCTAGAATGAACCCCACTTGGTCATGATGTATAATCTTCTTGATGATTTGTTGTATTCTATTTGACAGTATTTTATTGAGCATCTTTGCGTCTATGTTCATTAGTGAGATTGGCCGATAGTTTTGCTTTTTGGTTGGGTCTTTCTCTGGTTTTGGTATAAGAGTAATACTTGCCTCCAGGAATGAATTAGGGAGAATTGCTTTCTTTTCAATAGCAATGAAGATTTTAAGAAGTACTGGCATCAGGTCTTCTCTAAATTTCTTATAGAATTCAGCCATGAATCCATCAGGATCTGGGCTTTTCTTTGTTGGTAAGTTTTTATAACATTTTCAATTTCAATTGCTAATATGGGGTTATTAAAAAATTGCTATATCTTCTTGGTTGAGCTTTGGTAGTTCATATATTTCTGGAAATCTGTTCATTTTCTCTGTGTTTTCCTCTCTATGTGAGTAGAGATTTTCAAAGCAGATACTCATAATCTTTTGAATTTCCATGGCATCTGTATTACTTTCCCCTTTTTCAGTCATTATTGCATGAAATTGGGTTATTTCTTTCTTTTCTTTATAAGGTTAGCTAGAGGTTGTCAATTTTGTTTATTCTCTCAAAAAACCAGCTTTTTGATTCATTAATTCTTTGTATTTTTTTAGTTTCAATTACATTGATTTTTGCTCTAATCTTTACAATTTCCTCTCTTCTATGAGCTTTAGATTTAACTTGCTCTTCTTTTCCTAGAAGGTTGAGATGCAGCATTAGATTGTTTATTTGTGCTCATTCTGTTTTCTTGATATGACAATTTATTGCAATATATTTCCCACTTAAGTCCACTTTCGTTGTCTCCAACAAATTACAATAGGTTATTTATGCATTTTCATTGAATTGTAGGTATTGCTTTATTCTTCTTTAATTTCATCTGTATCCCACTGGTTGTTCAAAATGTTGTTATTTACTTTCCATGTGTTTATGCCAGTTTTGCAATTTCTATTGCCATTAATTTCCAATTTCAGTGCACTATGGTCAGATAGTATGGAAGAGACAATCTTAATAACTTTGCACTTACTGAAGAATGTTTTATGGGATAATATATGGTCTATTTTGGAGAATGTCCTGTAAGCAGCTGAGAAGGACATGTATTCTGATGTGGTTGGGTGGAATACTCTAAACATCTACTAAGTCCAATTGCTCACAGTTGTAATTCAGTTCTACTATTTCTTTGCAGATTTTTTTGTCTACTTGATCTATATCTTTGTGACAGTGGGCTGTTAAGTTCCCCTGTAATAATTTTGTTCTTGTGTATTTGGTTTTTCATGTCCTTTAGTATCTGTCTTATATGGTTGGGTGTTCCTGTGTTTGGTGCATATATATTTATAATTGTTAGTTCTTCCTCTTGAATTTTTCCACTTACAAGTATGTAGTGACCTTCTTTGTCTCTTTTAATCATTTTAGGTTTGAAGTTCACATTATCTGCAAATAGAATAGTTACCCCTGATTTTTTCTTAGTTGGTGTTGTATGGAATACTGTTTTCCATCTGTTGACTTTTAATCTATGAGTTTCTTTTTGAGTCAGATGCATTTCTACAGCATATTGTTGTATCCTATTTCTTGATCCATTCTGTCAACCTGTTTCTTTTGATAGATGAATTGAGCCCCTTTACATTTATGCATGTCACTGATATATACTGGCTTGACTTTGCCATGTTGTGTTACTGTTGTTAGTTTCCTGCTTTTTCCCTTGTTTACTTTCTTGTCCAGCCTGGTGATTTCTTTCTGTTGTTCTGGACATTATGATCATTTGTTTCTCTACCTAGGATGTCTTTCAGCACTCTTTCTAATTTGGTTTGGTGGATATGAATTTCTTTATCTGTTGTTTGTCATGGAACTATCTTGTTTCTCCATTAAATTTGAAAGACAGTTTTTCTAGGTACGTCAGTCTGGGTTGAAAGTTGTTTTCTTTTAGGGCTTGAAATACTTCACTCCAAGCTCTTCTTAACCTGAAGGTTTGTGCTGAGAAGTCTGCTGTGATTCTAATAGGCTTTCCTTGATAGGTAAGTCATGTCTTTTCTCTAACAGCTTTTAGTATTCTGTTTTTATGCTGTATGTCTGAGATCTTAATTATTGTATGTCTAGGTGTAGTTTTATGTTGGTTATGACTGTTCAGCATTCTGTATGCCTCACTTATTTGTATATACAATTTTGCCCCCATGTTTGGGACATTTTCTGCCATTATTTCTGTGAACAGCTTAGCTATATCCTTTGCATTTTCTCCTGCCTCCTCAGTAATGCCTATCAGTCTAACATTGTTTCTCCTGGCATCATCTTGTAGCTGTTCAATTGTCATTTCATGCTGCTTTGTTGTTTTTATAAGTTCTACTCTTTTAAGATCATTATCTGCATTCTTTTCCTCAAGGCCCTAGATTCTATCATCAGCTTCATTTAAATGGATTTTCAGGCTTCAATACAATTTTTTTCTTTCATATTTCTTTCAATTTGTTTCATAGATTCTGCTTGTTTTCTGCATTTTTCATTCAAAGTTTCAATCAATTTCCCATGCTCCTGTAGTTTCTTATCTATTTCTTCTCTATGTTGAGCAACTCATTTACTAAGGCTATTGCTTTTGTTTTTACTAAGACATTATTTCTAATTTGTGTTCCTCTATTGCCTCATGGATTTGTTTCTTTACTTCATTTGCTATCTTTTCAGAGATTTTTGGTGTATGACTTTTAGGGTCCTCTATTTCATTATTGCTGTACTTGCCTCTGATGGACTAGTTGTTCAGGATTGCATTATGCCTTTTTGTTTAGTCATTTTCACCTTCTGGGTAAATTTCTGGTCTATTCCAACAGTCACAAGTTTCTGCAGTGTGTGTTTCAGGGTTTTACTGTGTGGTTGATGTTTGTCACATTGCTGGGTACCACAATGAAGAGGAGACCTAGTCTCCTGAATTCCTCTTACTGTGCATGTTGGGTGAGTTTTATATTCTTTCTGGGTTAACTAGCCCAGATGTATTGATGTAGGGCAGCTCTTATTTCCTGCTGTTGTTATATATTCAGGTTGTGGAAGATCTCCAGGTCTCCCTGGCTATAGTGTTTGTGTCAGCTGAGTCCCTACTGTGTCACTGGGGTTCTCATAAGTTATTTTAATTTCCTCTATGTTGTAGCAGGATGATATTGGTGCACTACTCAACCTGTGTGAGGTTCTCTGTGAGAGGGACAGGGTTACCCACTCTCTTGCCATGTTAGCCAAGGTCTTACACTTGGAGGGAGTTTCACTTATGCTCCTATTTACCCACTGCAGACCTCTATTTTATGGGGAAATTCATCACACTGACTGAAGCCTAATGGTGTCTTCTGTTTGAGTGAGGGGTTCCTGAGCCTCTCATGGATCCAGCATGGTAGTCTGCTGTACTCCAATGTTCCTGGTGGAAGGGCAGGTCCAGCAGATGTGGTTCCAGGCAGCTCAGGCCTGTGGTAGCCTTCCTTGATGTTCCTGGAGGAGGGGCACGCCCAGCAGTGGCAGTGCCAGGCATCTCAGTCCCTCTGCCACTGGTCCCTGCAATGTTCCCTGCAGGCAAAGGACATGCCTGGCACTCTGGAGCAGCCCTGGCTCTCAGCTGCAGGTTCCCACAATGTTCCCAGTCCCAAACAGCCCTGGCCAAACTGTCATTCCCTGCGATGTTCCCTGTGAGTGCAAGGGGCTATCAGCTGGGACGCTTTTCATTGTGCATGCAAAATTGAGGAGAAGTGCATTGGTAGTGGTTAACATGCATTGCTGGCATGAATTGATAGTAATATCATCAGGTGTTAAGCTTGGGTCAAAAAAATGGGTGCAGTATGGTCAAAGAGATACATAGACTGAAAAGAAGCTAAAAAGAGAAATAGGCTTAAGAGAAGCCAAACAGAGAAATATGCTTAGGAGCAGCCAAAAGAAGAAATAGGCCTACAAGAAGCAAAAAGGAAAGAAATGTACCAATCTTAACAGCTGTTAAACATGGGGGAATGTGTTAAACACATACTAAAGAACCCTAAATGTATATGGAAATATTTCTTATGTTCTTGATTTCTGTATTTATTTTATTTCTGTGGAATTGCATTAAGGAGTGCTTCAATGGCTGTAAGTTTGTTTGGACAATCACAAAAGACTTGGCTCAGAGTACCATTTCAAAATCAAGTCAAGTGGGAAAAAGATGACAAAAAAAAAAAAACAGCCACCCTAGTAACATTGACTGAGCCACAAGTGGCAATTCTCACCTTCCCAGTTTAGGGAAGATTTGTCATATCACAAGCTGTGATTTCTACCCTTCATAAAAGAGAGTCATTCTTTAAGTTAATTGCTCAATAAATGACCTTTGAAAATACAAATAAATGGTGTGAAAAGGATTTAAGAGCCTACAAAATGTGGGCTACACTGACTGAGATTATTCAAATTAGTGCAGACTTTTGCCCCTCATATGTGCAGGGAGTATTTGCAGCAGCTATCTCTCAGGTTTCCACTCCTATTGCAAAGGGAGAAAACACATTTACTTGTTTCAGAGGGGTTGGAGGTACTAAACGTGAGCCCTGCCTCCCATGAGCTGGGTGCAAATCTTTTCTGAGCATTTTAAAGTGGCTTGAGGCAGGGAACATCACCAGCCTGGCACCTGAGAGCTGGGCCTGTTTGGGACTGGGAACATTGCAGGACTGGCAGCTGAGAGCCTGGGTTGCTCAGGAGAGCTAGGCCCATCCTTCACCCACAGGGAACATTGCAGGGACCAGTGGCAGAGGGCCTGAGGAGTGAAGCTGTGGGAACCACAACAGTCCTGCCAAACTGTAGGAGTGCTACAACATGGACAGCTTCTCTGAGACGGCATGGCCCTGTTTGACACAGCAGGATCCTAGTGGTTAGAGGGTAATTTATTAATGATTTTGATTTGCTGATTGTTTTAAAAATACTCTCACAAAAGACAATTTCAAATAACCAATACAAGAGTTAACATGAAAAACTTGTAAAACTTCAACATTTGGCTTTCATGATCTGATAATAGGCCTTGTTCAGCATATCACTATCTCACTATGACATTGTAGTTGTCTTCATATCTGTCAATGTAAATTCTAAAACTATGTTGTTTTTGAAAATTGTTTATCTTGGGTGTATTTGCTTCAAATTCAAAATCAATATAACTCTACATGTATTAACTAAATTTCTTGAGTTTATTTCCATAAGAAAAAAACTGTAAATTAACATACTTAGTAGGAAGTGAAAAAGCCATAAGAAAAATAACAGCACAAAAGTATCTGGACCTCTGCAGATTTAAAAAAATTTAAACAGGGAGAAGCTGATGCTTTCCGCCCTTCTCACCACTTTTCACTGACATCCCAAGTGGAAGAGAAAAATATTTAACATCTCCACCAAGCCTAGAGTATGGTCACACAAAGGAGGTGGAGGAACAATGATGCTTGTTTTTACTACAAGGGTGAAATATTATAATTTTAATGTAATATAATGTTGATAGACTGAATACTGGTTTTTAAGGCTTGTAAACCTATGTTTTGATGCTCAAGCTGTGAGGTGACATAAACAAGAGCGTGCATCCGTGAACTGATTTAAAAATGTGTCTGGTTACCAAGTTAACAAGCTGGGATTGGAAAGGTCAACATATTTTGCCAATTTGAGAAATTTAGAAGGTTGTCTGAGTAACTTGGCTGGGGTAGACTTGGATTCTCACTTTGTAAAAATCCTTATACTGTGCATGGGGAAGGCACAAAGATGGTGTACCCACCTTAGGAGTGTAGCCTGCTTACAATGTATGAGAAAAAAAGGAGCTTTACACTTATCCTTCTTTCCTCTTGCTGTTTTTACTATCTTTCACTGCCATGAACTGTTATTCACTCAGAGGCCATTCAGTAGGCATCTGTTTCTCATGCCACTGTCCATCAAAATGTTTGTGCCTTATTCAAACAGTTCCATTTAACCCTGGGAACAGGCTCAGGAAATTGTTACACAATGTTTCTCATACATAATACATTTTCCTTCATGCTCTATGGGGGTTAATCACAAGGATTACACCTCAATCATCTCTGTCAAATGGATGTCAATCACACTCCTAGGTTTCACTCTTCATATTGAGTACATGATTCAGTAGACACTTCCTCAGGATTTATTTTTGCTTCTTACTCCACTGGTAAAGCTGATAAATACATCTCTGCTCACTGTTTGGATGTCTTTAGCACACTTGGTTGCCCTTAGTGTGCTTGTCTGCCCATGGTCACTTAAGACTGAAAATGGCCCAGTATATACAAGTGATTCTTTCTAAATATTTTGTAAAGCTTTTCATATTTCCCTTACCATGGTAATTATTTATAATCCTCAAGGTCAAGAAATTGTTAAATATGCTCACTGTGAGCTCAAAATTCCATTAAAAAAACAAGAGGAGAAATGCTTCCTTATCAAATTTACACCTCATGATAGACTTCATTTGCCAGTACAGCCTATTAACTTTTTAAATCCTAATAAGAATGGGACTGCAGAAACATAAAAACTGTCCAATGAAGTAAAAGTAAAACAGGTAGGAATGGTCTTTGGAAAAAACATGCTTGACAGAGGAAGGCACACAGTGCAGTTCAAATTTGGGCTTAGGGTTGTGCTTGTGTCTTTCTGGAGAATTCTGAATGGCTATATTGGTATGAGAGAATGATGTCTGGCTTTACCATAAACCCAGGTATGGAGAAGGAGTTGATATAACCTACTTAGAAGCTGATACTGAGTCCATGGATTTGCCTCAGAGATCACTGTAGAGTGAATAGACAAGGATAGGGCTAAACCAAGCTGGAGCCAATTGAGAAACAATGATCCAGGATGCCCAGAAGATGGTAACTAAATACAGATATCAAGAGTATGGATAGGTGCTGGAGTGCTTGGAGTTAAGAGAAGCGAAACTTACATGAAATAAGCAGACATTAAATTTACCAGTATTTTCTTACTTGAAAGAGAGAAAAACCAACAGAAAATAAAAACACAAAACAAAAGACACAAACTTACAAGAACAACAACAAACCCAAAACAATAACAGTATAGGCTGTCAAACCAAGAAGATAGGAAATCTCACAAGTAAAAGCTTCTGATACATTAGATAGACATGATTGACTAAAAGGGGTGTTTTATGTCAAACTGTAAATTCAGGTGTGCTAAAAATGTCATCATGATTGTTATGCTATAATGCTATATGTGGTTTTGATTTCTAATGTTCTGTGGAAAATATGTAACTGTTTACATTCTGTAGGTATTCAAATGGTAAACCATCCATGGTTAGCAGAAAATAATGGTTCCATTTTATGTTCTAAGGTGTTTGGTATTCAGATAAGATAATAATTTTAAGTTACTGCCTCTACTACACTGTGCTGTTATCAATATTTTTTTCTTGACATTCAATACCTGGAGGTTGGAGACCAAAGAGCTAGAAAGGTAGATGGGGTAGGAGGATAGATAAGATTTTGGTCCCAAACCTTGAAGGTGAATGAAGATGCAGGATATAAGAAAATCTCTGCTAAAATATTCCTATAACTTGATAAGTTCCCAATTTCTGACCAAGGAGATTGTGGAACCATGGAGGAAAGTTATCAAAAAATGAAGCATGCCTAAGAAGAAGCACCAAGAGAAAAATCTCATAACATTTCATAGAAAGCAACTTGGCCAAGCCATGGTGGTGACTCTTCTAGATGGCTGAAACTGACTGAAGTACTAAAAGTTGCTATGCATGGTTCCAAAGCAATTTCTGAGAAGACTTAGTTCACCTTTGTACATAGCAAGAGATTAACTATAATTAATACAGGGCTCACTTTAACTTGGTCTTGAGCATCCAACAGAAATGTATAACCACACCATGTGTAAAATAGTGCTATCATACTATGTTAGCTATAAAAGAAACTGAAATCACTAACAACTTCTGACAATTTCCAGCTATACTAACTGACTACTATTATGGATTAACAGACTGTACAGTGGTAAACTGCAGAATGTGGTGACTTAACATCCTTGTAATAAAAATCTTTGGCTTAAACAAGTACACTTACAGCAAATGAAAGGGTTCCAAAATGAAAAGATCACCTAAAGAATTCTGCAAACACTTTTCCTCCAACTTCAACTGACCACACATAACTTGCAAATAAAAAACAGAAAAGGGGAGACACAGGACTGACTGAATTTGGAGAGCAGGGCCAGCTCTGAGAACAGGGAAAATCCAAAGCAAAACACATAAATAAGCTGTTTCCGTTCTAAGAAGGCCAGGAGACCAGGCCAGACAGGCTAACAAGTGGCTAGGCACAGGGGTTGAAATTGACATCATCCTCTTAATGAGAAGTGCTTGAGCAGTTTCTTTTCTCTCATGATAAATGACAGCTGCACCTGACCTCAGCTTTTATCTCTTTTCTTTATTTTTCCATCCTTTTGCTGTCTTTCCCCTTAGGAACATCAAGAGCTGTGCTGGTACACAATAGGATGATATCACTTTTTAAACAGAGATTTTGTTGTTGCTATTTGACTTAACATCCACTGTGATAGCAATAACAACAACTGCTCCTTTTCCTTAAATATCAAAATAGAAATTGTGCACAATTTTCACCTGGATTTATTTTACAAGAAATTATTTCACAGAAATAATTTATAAAACAAAATCTTGATACCTTGAATAAAGACTCATCCAATAAATATAAACTAGAATTTATCTGCAACAGCCAAAGACACTTTTATGTACTAACAGCTAAATAAATACCCAAAACAGGTAAGATTTTGATTACAAATGGACTTTCAGATCCAGTAGGTCATTTGATATGCAAGAAAATATAAAAGGCACTTTGTTAACTAGCACGTAAACACACACACACACACACTCAAACTCATATTCCTCATTAAATTCAACAATACTTTGGACCAGTCAGACATTGTAAAAATCAATAGTCATTGTTGTCAATTACTATTAAGTCACATATAGAGTAGGATCATTGAGCAGCAAATAGTAGCAATGATCTCCAGAAATCTGGAGAGAAAGGGAAAATAGGAAAAAGAACTATGCTCTGATAGAATTGTATAAGCATTATGTTTCTTGAAAAATCAATAAAAAGGAAACTTATTGGGAATTTAGGGAACTGAGCAACCTAGAAAGCAGCCTGGCCTATTAAGTTGCTGTTCTCTGGCAAGCTGCAGCCACCCCAGAGCAAGAAGCAAGAAGAAAAAGCATTTCCTGACATCCATGCCATGTTGGAACTTAGGGCGCTGAGCAACCCAGCAAACATCCTGCTGCCCTGGCAAGTGGCTGTGGTTTTTCAAGCCATGGCCACCCCAGGGCAAGAAGCAAGAAGCAACAGCGTTTCCTGAGATCCATGCCGTGTTGGATCTTAGGGTGCTGAGCAAACCAGCAAACAGCCTGCTGACCTGGTAAGTGACTGTGATCTGGCAAGCCAGGACCACCTCAGGGCAAGAAGCAAGAAGCAACAGTGTTTCCTGAGGTCCACTAGGGTCGTGGGCTTAGAATCAAACATACCATCCCCCCCCCAATTAGCAAGTGGGATCCAGAGATCTTCGCATCTCTTGGGAGCTTGAAGGTATATAATGCAGTGACTGGGGGGAATTTCCTTTGACTATCTCTTTGAAGACAGATATTTTATCACCATTTTGCTTTGTCCTGACTAATGATGTTGCTCTATTCAAAATTCTGTTTTGATAAATTCTATAATATTGTGTATTTCTTTTGATTTTGCTATATCTGATTGAAAGAACAACTGTTGTGAAGATAACGAGATATACAATGGTGCCTATTACTGTTGCCCTGGTGGCCTGCTGTGATGTTCTGTACCAATTTCACTACACTGTCTCAATGCTTTATTCCACCCTGTTTTGTTGTATATTACTACTTCCAAGTTAATAAAATATTAAATAAAAAAACAATAGAACATGAGAAAACAAGGCAACAAAATACCTCCAAAAACTCCCAACTCCACCAAAGTGGGTCCATGTGACATGGATGAGGAGAAACTCAAAAACAAAACAACAGAATTACATAAGGTGATTAAAAAGGAAATAACAATAACAAAACAGATCAATAAGATACTTAGCAAGCAGAAACATGATATAAATAAACAGATAATGGACTTAAAAAGCAAAAGGAGGGAAAGAAAGTGCTCTAAAAGATATTATACTCCATGTATGTTTAAGTATGTAGGATTAATAACCGTATTACTAAGTCTTTTTGGATCGTTGAACAAAACTGTTTGCAGCCTCACTGTTTGAATGTCCACTTTGTATGGCTTAATTTTGTAACATGAACAACTGTTTCTAAGAAGACAATATGTAGTTTTTCAACTAGAGATTTCTTACTGTTTCTTTGAAATCATGTATTATTTCTATCCTTTTTTCTGTTTTGCTTTTTCTCTTTAAATAAAATTTTTTTATAAAAGGAAAATTATTGGCATATAAAGTAAGCTTTGACATCAAAAGAAGCATAAGTGGTAATTTTAAAATATGACAGAAAGTAATTTGAGGTTAGATACTAATACAGTCAGTACAAAGAACAGTACTTAGTGGATCTGTTTCTACTTTAAGATCAATAAAATAGATAATATTCAGAAAAGAATGAGAAAGTGAAACAATCTTAGGAAAAAAATAGCAGTAATAAGTAAGATAATGAAATGATGCAAAGATTCTTGAGGATGATTTAAAGTTTATCACATGGACTTTCTTAAGAAATATATTTTAATATTTATAATTAAAATAAGAAAACTTATAGTGACCACAACAAAAGTAATTATAAAATTTTTCATTCTTTTCTGTGGAAATTCAAATAGCTTAAATAAAATTTCTCCTATATACTGAGCCTGAATTTTTGGACAAATTAGTTGCTTCTAAAACATAGAACTAAGAGCCAGGCATGTATCGTGCACCTGTAATCCCAGCTCACAGGACACTGAGGACTCAAGTTAAGGCCCAGCCTGTGCAGCTTCATGAATTACCAAACACCTGCCTCAAAATAGTAAAAATGATCACAGGAGAGGCTCAGCATGAAGACCAAGGGTTCAAGGCATGGTATTGAATGAAAAAAAAATTACTGCACAAGGATTTTATTTATAAATTCTAAATATAAAACACTAGGACAAAGGGAATGTTTTTTAAACTTCACATGAGCTTGCTATAAATAGATTTGAGTATAGAATTGATCTAAATAGGTCATTAGAAATTTGATATTTTTAAACATTCTAATTTTTTCTAGGAGCAAAACAAAATGTTTATTGATTTGCATACAACTTTTAATGGTAACAATCATTTATTTCTTGTTGAATGCATTCATTTAGAAGAAATATTTCTATAATACTATTAATTCAGTAAAACTCAAATCAAATGGCTTTCCACATTTACCCACCTGATGAGTTATCATGGATGATGGGTCTGCCTGCTTTACCTGTTGGATTATGTGCATATCAGCTTGTAACATTGCAACCATAAACATATAAAATTAGTATTTGGTAACTATTTAAAAATAAAAGGTAAAATTGAAACTTTTTTAAATACAAAACTTGGATTTTGCTTAAAGAATATAGCAATCAGTCATAAGCAATAAGGGTAAAGGTTGGGAGCAGAAGTTCACCCTCCTTCCACAGGATTCAGAGCAGATATTTGCTCCATTCATCCCCTGCTAAAACACCTTTTGTGCAGAACACTGTAAACATGATGTTGATAACATGTGAAAGATTTGAATATTTTGAAATGAAGCTTTTTAACAAAGCTGTGCATCAAAAATAACGAGTGAAAGAAGTGACCAATACAGTACTTCTGCATTGGTATTGTGGTGATTTAGCACTTTTTAGAGATTCTAAGTCTAGTAATAAATATTCAGAAAACTGATAAAACAAAACTAAGATCAAGAATTAATATCCCATGAAGAAAAATATTATTCACATAAGAAACAGAAAAACCTGGTATCAGATCCAAACAAAAACAGTTTAATCTTTTAACATAATAAAAGCACTTTCTGCAATATAAGGTTATATATATATATATATATATATATATATATATATATATATCTGTAAATATTTATCTGTAAATATATTATGTAAATATATATATAATTTATCTGTAAATATATTCTAAAAGTAATGAAATCTCTCTAACAATGCCCTAAAATCTTGTTGCTGGTGGATACATGAGTCTGCCTGGACATGAAAATCTTTGGAAGTGGAAGTGTATTCTTCTCACCATAGGGCTAGAAGAGGGCCAACTGCAAAAGCAACCAGCTTTCCTGGGAATGTAAGGAGACAGCAGAGGAAAAGGGAGTGTAGGTGGTCTCCCATAATCTCCTAGTAAGAGATAAAGAACCTGTATCCATCGTCCTTGAATTATTCTTAAAGTCTTATAACTCTCCATATCTGATCACTTTCCCATTCTGCATTATACCCAGATGATGTGTGATCACACTGGGCAGGTTTTGGTTAGGAGCCTGTCAAGTGGCTATGCCAGACTCATGTATTATCCTATGTGGTCCTTTCTAAATATCACATTGAGTGTCCATCCCTCTTTAATTTCACATTCACTGTCTCACCCATCATTTAGATTCTGCTTTTCAAAATAAAACCACAACATAGTAGTTTGTATACTGAGAGTTGTGCACTGATCAAATAAAAGCACTTTGGTTTTCAATAAGTGATGTGACTAATTAATGCTTTCATACATTTCAAGATATTTAGAGGATGCCTGTCTGTGTCAACCACTCAAAAAACTTCCCAGTCTGTTACAATCAGAGAAGAAATTCTTACCATCAGCCATCAGCCAAAGTTTATAAACAACACACATTGATAATGATACCTGATGCATGTTAGAAAATTATGGAAGAAAGACCACACATGCAGGCTACAGTGACAAATGCCCATAATGCCAGCCACTCAAGAGGCTGAAGCAAAGGGAATCTTGGAACCCAGGATTTTGCTGCTAGTATAATCAACACCACAGGACCCCATATCAGTATCTATGTCACCATGGGGAAAATGTCTAGGAACAAAGTATAAACACATATGGATGTTCTAAGGAGTGTGATATAGGCAGAGACCACATTTTCAGCAGAAGAAAGCCCAAATCCCTTATACAGCCACCCCTGCTCCTAAATATAGGCAGCTGCCACCCTAGATCCAGTATTTATAAAACACACAGTCAGCCACTCTTCTTGTGGCATCTCTTTTTCTTGCAAAACCACAAGTCATTTGCTAGAATTCTCTGTCATATTGAAAATTTGGTTATTTTAATACACATTTGGCAATGAAAACAGAACTGACATGGTGGTAACAGAAAACATAAAGCATACCTGTATCCAAGTGAGAAACAATCACACAGGCAGGGCAAACCTCACATCTGACACCCCTTATTCCTGGTCCTATCTACAACTCCAGGAGTCACAGTCCTTCCCTGCTATGAGGCACTTACCTAGAATTTATCTGAAGGACTAAGTGAATATCTGTACCAGGAAGTGTCTTTAAGCAGGATGGTAGAAATATCAGAGGATAATCAGTATTAGTAAAAGAAATTTTATGCACAAAGAAACATTATCCGGCTCTTGATTATGCAAGGGAACATTTGATAAAAGCCACTTAGTACTCACATCAGTCCATTCTAAGGGCTGGGATTGATTTGCTACAGAACATCAATGAATGCCATTCAGTGGCTTCCCAGTAGTAGAGGGTTACCAGCCATGGTATGAGGTGCAGAGTGGTGCCTATCTCAGGTTCCAGTACTGACAGCAAGAAGCTCAGAAAACAAAACAAGACTCTCTTCCTGCATTCAAAGAGTTAAAGTGTCAAGAATAAAATTATATTCTTATTGCATAAATGTAGGTGGGCAGGACAGGAAAGTATTACCAAAAAAATTGATGATCTATCCAAAGATGCCTAGCCAGTATCCATTCTGATAATCAGGAAGAAAATAAATTATAAAGAAACTTACGGTGTGACAAAGAAGTCCTGCACAGGTGTTATATCAATGATACCAGTGGAATATGCATAGAAATAAAGTGAGAAAAAGCCTCCAATCACTACATCTCCATCCATGTGCACACTGGTGCTCCTTTGCTGAAGGCAGGCTTCACTATCGAAAGTACACACCAAAGCAGGAAGCTGTAGGAAAAGGAAGTTAACAATCAAAGGGCACATCTTACACACATACACAAACTTCTGGCTTAATGAAGAACAAACCTGCAGCATCAAACAGATATATATATATATATATATATATATATATATATATATATATATATGGATTCAGCATGACATAGTTTCTGACCCATATGGATACTCTGATGCCTCTGGCTCCTGTCACCAGTTTCTGCTCCATGTCCCTTGAGAAGTTTGCTGCCATTGCACCTTGGGATTTACTTTGCGATTTACATCTGAGGTCTGGTGTTCAGGAGAAAAACACAAGACAGAAATTATACTTGAGTATCATTACATCCTCCTTCACCAACAAGATTGTTTCCATCTCTCTTATAGCAACATCCCAGGGGCCACTTCCTTCTGCACAGATTCACCACTCTGTCTTTGTCAATAAGCTGTTTGCATTGATGTCATCAGAAGATTTTCTAATGAATAGAACTAGAAGATTAATGTTAAATTTCTGATGCTATAGTTTGAAAAACACCAAGCTCATGGAAGAAATATCACTCTGCATTCCAAAGTGAAAGATTGGGAGCTAAGTGACAGGTCCATGATCAAGAGTTACAGCCACAGAACATTCCTTGTATAGGCATGTTGTCTCTGTACCAATCACATGAGCTGAAACTCACAGCCACATGTCTCTCCATTGCACGTGGAAACTCACAGCCACATGTCTCTCCATTGCACAGGGCACAAATAATTACACTAAAGCCAGGAAATCCAAATTAGTAACTCAAAATCAGTGCACAAACAAAATGTATTTTTGAGTTATAAAACTTACCCTATTTTCTGATATCATTTTTCCAAGTATCTTCAGTACATATTTTAATATACTGTCAGAATTTATTTCTACTTTTTTTAATTTCTACTCTTACATATCTTACAAATCTACTCTTACAAATACTTCCAGTATTTAATTTGTGAGAAAAAGAGACTATGTGATGAATTTCTTTATTTCCCTTACTATAGTAGAGGACTATAGCTGGAATCGACTTCTATGTTTCCTGTTCTACTAATTTTGAAGAGAAAGTATGCACAACCAAGAGTTGTGGGCCATAGCTTACTTAATTTTTCAGCACAGAAATATTCTCAATAATATATTCATTCAATTTGTTTCTTTGTGCATTCATCAAAATGTAAATATTGTCAACACAAAGAATGATCCCCAGTGTGGACTTAAATTTTACAAATCACTCAGTTATCAATGTTGATACACTTATATACTGTAACATATAATATAATAGCTGATGTGTTAAAGATGGGAGAGATCCTACTAATTTTTTTATTTTGGAAATTATTAATTTTTGTAAAGCTAAAACTTTAAAAACAAAAGTGTGTAAGGTTTTTTTTGAAGGTAGTAGAAATACAACAGAACAAGACAGAACAAAGCCAATTGAGACAGTGCAGTGACTTTGGTACAGAACTTCACAGCAGGTTACCAGGATAACAGTAATAGGTACTGTTGCATACAGTTATCCTGCCAAGAGATGCTCAGACCTCTGTTCCCAGTTGCTAACTGGGGGAGAGGTATGGGATGTTTGATTCCAAGCCCGCCCACCAGTAGGTTCAAGAGACACTACTGGTGGCCCTGAAGCAAGGCCAGCAGATCGCTGTAGCTGCTGGTTTCAAACAGGAGCCTGAAGAGAATTCTTTCTGTGGTCTGTTGGCCATTTCAGAACTTTGGAAATGGAATAGTCAATTCATCAGAAAGAAATAGCAGGTGAGTATGGCAGACTTTAGGGGGCCTGCAGGGGACAGACCTTGGCAAATCAGGACCTGCACAGTGTGGTTGACTCAGGGTGCCAGGAGAACAAGGAAATCCCCCCTCTCTGGGGGCAGCTGAGAGTGTGGCAGACTTTCAGCAGCCTGAAGGAGAGAGA